>JAOEHX010007863.1:0-33399 GCA_025448015.1 Bolborhynchus lineola
CTTTGATACATGGTGCCCAGAGATCCGTACTGAATGAAGAAAAGACTTCAAGAAGGGATTTATTGAAGTTGATTCTTGCTCTTTTGTGAGCAATTTATGACATTCTCAGTGTGTCAGTGACACAGAACTCAGAAAACCTGGCAAAATACACAAGGGGCTGACAAAAATATCAGTGACTGGGGCTGGTTAAATGAACAAGAATGCAACTGGCATGAGAAAACAGGCAACAAATACAGAATACACTGCGCTCTCTCATTCACCTGTGTGACTACATGCCAAGGACACATGCATATTATGATGCCAGGATACAGCAGCTCAGTCATTCAAAAACGCGCTCCAGTGAACACTAGAAACTTGTAAGTCCCAGCCTCTGCTCTGTCAGTGATGCTGTGTTGCTTTTGACAAGCAACTTTATCTCTTTGCTGCAGTTCAGCTGGCTGTAAATGAAGAGAATCTCACTTGCCTACCTTAGGGGAAGGTTAGGATTCCTAACTACATAATAGAACTTAAGTCTTATCAAAAAAACCCTTTAACTGAAAAAAAAAAAACCCTGATGTACATTTGAAGGAGTTTCAGCCATTTGTATTGATTCATGTCTTAGGAAGACAGAAAATATTTAACCCATTAGAGAGAGGGGAGAGAGAGCTGAAAAGAAACAGACTTCTCAGTTGTTACTTTAAAATGCAATAAAGGGATGTATGTACTACAGAGCTGGCATGGATTCCAAGGCAGGGCCTTAGCTAATGACACCAATACAGTCAATAATGGCACCAATACAGGCCTTAAATATTTATGACTGTACATACAATCAAGTGTGATGCCTACACACAATGAAAACAAAGTCCTCTACCTGGGTTTTCTCATAAAACAGAAAGCATGTGTGTTCTGTGCCATTACGTGTTTCTCTGTTGGGAATGAACACTTAGTCCTGCTCTTGGCTAGCAACGTGGATTCAGCAATATTGCCCTCCTGATTTCACTCTAAGCTAACCTTGGTGACCTATCTGCCTCATAACAAAGCCTCACCTGAAAAAAGAAGCTGTTCCTCATCCATTTTGCATCATGCAGCGCAAATGAAAGCCCTGGAAATGTTCAGTTCTTCCATATCACCCTGTCACAAACGTCACAGCACTTCATTTGTCTTCTATCCACTTCTACACAGTAACTGTATTACCAACCAGTCCTGAAAGGGCAGGAACTCGCCTCTATTAAAATGTGAGAACACATTTTGAACTGCTTCATGCTCACAGCAACCTGCAAATTCCACTACAGAAAGACATGCATCTCTGGATAAGTGGGCCTGTACAGCTCACCAGGGAAGTGGTGCACAAAGCAAGACCTGACCTCAGGTACACATGTCTCAGGCACATCTTGTTGTATTGATGTAATAAATATTGCACATTTCCATGTGTACTCCACCATCTAACAGTTAAAACTTAAAGCAATTACCTGTTCTTGAAATTAAGACACCGATAAATTGGCTTGCAAAAGGCACACACAATTTCCAGTGGAAATCAGTTCGAAAGAACCTTGATGACTTTCTACACACAGTAAAGCCAACAGCATATCTCAAAAGGTCTCCGGAGCTGTTATTTTGGTGTAGTTGGTCTTATTCCTAGCAGAAATCAGGAATTACTCATGAAAGCAATCCCACTGACTGCATCCATGCCCCAGGACAGGTTTTGCTGGGTTAGTTCCAACTTCTTCGTATATTTTCAAGCCAACTACTACGGTACCTAGCTCAGGCCAGCTTGACCTACTCTTGACTCTGTTCTTGCCCTTTCTTTTTGTTTAATTTAATAACTAAATTATTTATCAAACTGTTTTCATAGTCCTAACATGAAGAAAGGGCTTCATATTAACCACGAGAGATGCTCACCTTGGTATAACATAACACACGATGCCCTCTGCAGTTTACATATTTTGAGAAAGCCTATTTTATAAGCCTGCAAAAAGGGATTACAAACAGATTAAAGGAGAATACTGCCAACTGCACTAAAATACATGGTCGATACACTGTTAACCACAAATCCATAACTGTTGTGCTGATAAAACATTGCCTAAGCTCCAGTTTGTTCAGATTGCTGCTTCAGATTCTGCATGACATGATCAGCAAAGTGAGGAAAACAAATGCTGCTGTTTTCAGAAGAGCTACGCTGGCTTGCTGTCGTGTCTGTGTAATTGATTTTCAAATTCCTCTGCTGTGTTTTAAAGCGATTAAAGCACGGAATTTCCACTTTTACATATCCTTCAGCACACCTGGAAAGTGTTCTGAGTTACAATGCAGGTCTTACCATTCAAGAGACTAATTCCACCTTCTGATTAGAGAGGGCTACTTTGCTCAGAGAAGCTGCAGAAACTCCACCTTCAGAGGTTAGCAAGACTCACCAAGGAAGAACAGCAGTTAACCTGCTCTACTGATGGCAGTAGCCCCCTTCGAGCTGGAGGCTAGACTGGGTGACCTCCAAGGATCCCTTCTAACCACAATTTATATGATTTATTACTTTACACTTGGTTGGTGATAAAAGCACAGAAAGCACTTCTCCTGGAACAGTTATTTCTAGAGCACTCCTCTCCCAGTGGGGAGTCGCCAGTGACACTCTGAAGTTGAAGACTGCATTTTATGAGGATATGTTGGGAATCCTCTGCCATTTAACATCCTCAGAGTGATGCTAGCTTCTGGCATTAGATAACGTGCAAAAGGAAGACAGAGAATCATAGAATGGTTTGGGGTGGAAAGGACCTGAAGATCATCCAGTTCCAATCCCCTGCCATGGGCAGGGACATCTCACACTAGACCATGTCACCTAAGGCTTTGTCCAACCTGGCCTTGAATGCTGCCAGGGATGGAGCATTTACCACATCTTTGGCCAACCCATGCCAGCGCCTCACCATCCTCCCATGTTGGAGACAAGCTGCAGACAATACTTTCCTCATACTGACCAGGGCTAAGAAAAAGATCTTGATTGAGCACTATGATATAACCACATGAATGATTAACAGAGAGATGCAAACCCCTCTTCTCATCATAAGCTCTTTCTCTAGCAGAAGGCAGTTGAATGAAGACATAGGGTAACATGCACAAATCCTTCTGTCACTCCTTGTTCTTCATACATGCAAAGTACGAAGTCTATAGGTCTAGCCTCCCTCAACACTATAGTAACGTGCTTCTTTAAAAGGACCTTGAGAAAAGCCAAAGCCCACAAGTACTCCTCATTCAGACTCAAACATGAATGTAAAATAAACCAATTAAAACAAATACCCTAGAATCTGCATAGGCTAAAAAACAACAACAGGTCTCTCAAATGCACTGAGATTAAGGTAAACCAACAGATTATTCGCCACACTGCTATCTCCTAAGAAATCAAGCCTATTAGTAGTTTGTCTTACAGTTTAGAACCAAACATTCACTTAAGGAAACAGTCTACACATATACACCTCCATCTGTAGACAAAAGAAAGTATTTAACATCCAAACATAAGTTTACGCATGAAACTCACCTCAGCTGCATACAGTCTGCCTGAGAAAGCAACTGTAGCAACTAGCTCCATCCATTAACACTTGGTCTATGTTAACCATGTCACACATCACGTAAGCAAAGTAACTTAAAGGCTAAAATGATTCGCTTGCAAAGAATTAGAATGGAGTATACAAATATTCTTGTTGATGTTATACACAACACTTGAAGCATAAATCACACTAACAGCAGACACTTCCATTTCGCTCTGGAGTGCAATCTACTTAGGAAGTCATTGCCTTAAGGTAACAGTTGTGCCAAGGTGGTGTTTAATATCTAAATCACTGATTTAAGAGCCTTGTTAGCTGATAGCTGACCACAAAAGCACTCTGTCTGCTATAACAGTTCAAAACTGATCAGACACGTAAGAGAGCTCTCATGAGGGATGGGGTTTTGCCCCACAAGTCAGTATCCAATGCTTAAATGTTTTTCATCTGAAGAAACCAGAAGACAAGCATTTTCTGTTCCAGTATATACACGAAGTCAGTTGTTAAAATAAGCCACCCTGAGAGCTTGTATCTGGGATTAGATTAGCTCCTCATTATAAACATACAGACACAACTGTGTAGTCTAGTGATTGTCAATCTTTCTCCCTTTGCAGAAACCCCCCCTTGATATTTTCCAATGGAGGTGAGGCAGTCTCATGCAAATTTAAGCCTCCAGACAGGAGGCTTATTTTACTTTGCTCTCTGCTACAGAACATTTAGAAGCAGCTCATTGTAACCGAGGGATCTGCAGACTGTCAGCACCATGACCGCAGTGTTGCCACCACGAGTCTACTTATACTGCCATTAGTGTGTTCTTGAACAGGAAACCTTCAACTAGTATCTGAACTGCTTTGCTTGTAGTTATCATGGCACAAACCTTGTACACCATATTTCACAGCCTTTTTCACCTTTTTGATATTTATGACCATAATGCTGCACAGGGTGCCCAGAGAAGCATTGGCTGCCCCATGCCTGGTGGTGTTCAAGGCCAGGTAGCATGGGGCTTGGCCGACATGCTCTAGTGTGAGGTGTTCCTGCCCATGGCAAAGGGTTGGAACTGGATGATCTTAAGGTCCTTTCCAGCCCAAACTGGTCTGGGATTCTATGATTCTACTCACATAACATGTTGCTATATAGTCCCATAAGAATTCAAGCCTTTCATGGCTTGCTGTTTCCACAAACTATTCCATAAACTTACATATTTGTAAGTCATTCAACTCTGAGATTTTCCTGTGTTTTGAATACTGAAAAGTCCAGAATTTCACCACAAAAAACCCCCACAGCTTAAAAAAAATCCCTTTAGCTCACTTAAATTATGAACAATACACAGAAGGAGGAAAACTACTGAACAGAAGAGCAAAGATCTCAAGTGCAATACCTGCTTCTAAAAATGTTCTCAGCAAGAATGTGCTTTTCAACCACAGCAATGGTTTTACACAATTTATTGTAATATATTGATCTTTCAGGCCACAGCTGTTGTCCTTTAGATTTCATTCTCAGCTGTGCCCCTTCTTCTTGCAATCAATGCAACTAAACCCACTGCAATATTTACTTCTGCCAACTTAGTCCATTCAAGCGTGCCAATTTTTCCCCTCTTTTTGGCTAAAGTATTTTTCCTAGCTTGGCTTCAAAGTGGAATCCAAACTTTTTGGCTGTATCTCTCATAACTACTTACTATATATTAAACAAAAAGCCACCAGGCATGAATGACAAAAGTAAGGCTAATTGAAAAGTCTGCTTTTCTCAAGCATGTAATGAGCCTGTTGCAAGTTAGAGTTCTAGTGCCATTGCAGAGCATCTTCTGATGCAAAAAACATCTCAGCTCCCTGTTCATTCCAATGCCAGCATGCCACAGCTTAAAAAAGGGAGGTATATCCACCTACAAAACACAAACCTGGGTAAAGTCAATGCATTAAGAGTTACGCTTCATTTATACTCCCCCACAATTGTCTACAAAGGGTGCTCACTGTCTCAACAGGTGCCTCTTCCTTTCTCCTTCCTTCTTCAACCCCTGCACACAGCATTAAATGCAAAGCCTTAGAGCAAGCCCACCACAGCCAGGATGCAGTTGTGAGTGCTGAAGCAGAGCTGTCATAAATGTCACCGCACCAAGACTCCTGGACTCAACTAAATTATTGCAGTGGGTTTAATATCAAACTTGCCCCCCTTATCAGAAATAGCACCTTTTTTTTCTTGACTTTTTAAAGCAGCTATTAACGTCAATCATGATCTGAAGTCAATCACACCAGGAGAGCAGTGCTTGGATCTTGAAAATTCAAAGTATGACATGACAGATGTAAAAGGCTTCCTTTGTTACTCGTGCAGCCACAACAACAGCTAATCTGCTGCCAGGATATACAGGGAGCAACACAAGCAAGGCTCGAGGTCAATATTTCATACTGAGGCGAGACACACATAACAATGAAGGGCTTTTTGTTGTACAGGAGCACGTGAGCCTCTAATCCTGGAACTCCCGTAAAAGTAAGACCTGTATTTCAGATACTGGGTTAGAAAACCTGTCATGCATATGTTATTAAAAACAAATACCATTTTCCCTACATGCCCCCAAACAGTCCTGTAAGGGAATACCCCATGCTAAAAGCCTGCCCGTGCTGACAACTAGGCTTCCTGTATTTCTACGCCCTTTGTCTTTGAAGGCTCCTGCACTGCCATTCTGCACCTGAAAAGCCACACAGCCATCACACTCCAGTTCCATGCTAGTTCACTCTCCTTGGGCTCCTATGCTCACAAAGCAAGAAGCCAAACAACTCCTTCCTTATATCTAGCCTTATACTTTATTTACAAAGTGGGTACCTCTGGTGAATGTACCTCTGTGAAAGGCTAAGGCTAAAACATTTCCATCTTCAGATGCAAAACACTGCATTTGAAAAAGGGTATCACAGAGATGGCCAAGCAGTACACTGAGCAAAGTGCTCTTTAAGCCATAAAGGTTACTTGTAAGCAGGTTCAAGAAAAGAAACACATGCCTAAAATCACTCTGGTTGCATTATGAAAACACTGAACAGACTTTTGGCACAGAACAATAGTCTAAATCTCTGTTTCATCACAGACTGCTGTACATCTACAAGGAAAAAGAAGGACTGGGGCAGCAACTCCTTTCAAGGAGACACAGAAAATATAGGGTCTTAATACAGTGGACACTGACATGGCATCTACTGGTGAAACCATCAAAAGTGACCAAGATCTAGCAATCCTTCCTTTGCTGCAAGCCAAGACACTCCTCCTGAGAGCAGCCTAGCTGTCACACAGCGCTGCAAAGGAAAGTGGCAAACATCACTTCATTAGTCCTTACAACAAGGATGCATCTTGTGATATGCAAGTGGCACTTCTAGTTTCCCTCTCTCGGATGATGCCATCATATAAGAATGACAAGGTAACTCTCCATCAGGCTGTTGCCTCCTCACCATCTCCCCTCATGTGACAGTCACTGTTGCGGTGAATGTCCCCCAAAAATCAATGCTTGGCTCCAAAGAGGAAAAGTAAGAATCTGACACATTTTGCCACTAAGCTTCTTTTTCCACCTCATAATGACATAATTGTTTTCATTGTCTGTACTTTTGAGGTCTGATTTTCATTTCTGCACACCAATTTCTGCTTGTAAAATCCACAGCTATCTACAGAACCATCTACAAAGCAGTCTCTTCAGAACATCATATATGAAAAACCACCCTGTTCAAGTCTTGAGGATTAGTTCTCTCTAAAATTTATGAGGATTTGCAATGCAGAACTAACACCACACAGCTTACAGTCGAGAAGCAAGTCTACCACTCATCCTTGATTGAAGCATTTCAAGGACTGTCAACAGATTTTTTTGCTGCCTCTCTATCCTAGCTCTCAGTGAGGGCTTCTGCTTTGATCTTACAGATCTTGCATGGAGTTCAGCACAAGGTTATAATTCAAGGCAGGAACTGCTTAGTTGTCTAAGCCTTCCAATTAGTGTCCATCATGCGCTCTTCTCATCCTCAAAGGCTGCGCTACAACACTGTAGCTGCTTATGGGGTAAATAAACAATTCTCTGCTATCCAAGTGTCCAGGATAATGCTCGCTAGTCATGAATACCAGCAGATAAGAACAGCTTCCTGGAATAAAAGGTGGAAGACAGATCATTAAAGGAAGAAAAGGTCAGTAAACAATTTACTTTGCCTCAGACAAAACAGGTAAGAACATTTATTTGTCATTCCACTTTCCACATCTGCTTTTATCTTCAGCTTTCCAAGTGAACCCACAGCAAGCTTACACTGAAGTTGGAAAGAGAGAACATGATCCTATTTGTGAGCTACATGATCCTATTTATGAACTTGACATAGACAAGCAATAATGCAGCATGCAGCCAAGTGACTGGGCAATTCCTTGCAATACTCAGAAGCTTCAGGATTACCAGCCTTGCTTTGAAATCAAAGCCTATCGCAAGAGATGACCTTGACAGAGCTACTCCGTTTCCCTCTTTACGTCCATTTTATACTGCTTGAACAGTTGTACAGACAAAGACCAGAAAAATTCAACTCTGTCTGGAATTTCTGGACACTGAACAGCCCCGATCAGAGAGGACCAGCTCATATCTAAAAGGAATTTGGCAGCTGCAGGTGCACAGATCAACTGTATAAGACCTGCCCTACGGATTAAGCATAGCAAAGTGCAGTAAGTTCAACACAACTGGTAACAAGCAGAACTGCTGTGTGTGCGCAGGCAATGACACAGTGAGGGCCAGGCATCCACTCAGAGGCACACTACTTCTTACTAGATGATGTGAAGAAGATGCTTTGAAGATCCATCCCTCATTGTTAAGGCTTTGCTTGTAAAGGCTAAGGAGGAGACCTTGAAAAACACCAACTTCCATAGGTAAAAATCAGTCGGTTGTTTTTTCCTAGAAAACGGCTCATCCATTTACTAGAAAGATGATCCAGCCTGCTCCCATTTCTTATCCCAACTGAGACCAAATTCTGACTGGAAATTCAGTAGGTTTCCAGCTCCATGAACGTGCCTGGCATTTATAATTTATTTGTCCAACTAATTCCAGTTTCCTACCAGAAAACATCCAAATAACTTCCAATTCCAAGATGCAATGCACCCCCAGCTGACATCCCTAAACCAGTTCAGTCTTGGAGGATTTTTCCTCAAAATCTCCTACCTTAGACACATCTTGAATAACAGGGCTGTTTTAGTGTGGAGGACTACATAGTCCAGCACTCAGAACAAGCTTTCCTCAGGCAGCTACCCAATCCAAACAACCTTATTTGGTTTCTACTTTAACCAGCTTGTACATCTCCCCATTCCTGCCAGGCTGCAAATAGAATACTATTTTTTTTCCATAGGAACATTATTCACATGGTATTTCCAACTTCGCTAGAACTAGGTGCCAAAATCATCCAAAAAACACTACCCTGTCAATTGTCGTGCCATTTTGGCCTCTCTGAGCTCAACAAAACTCCCCTCCTTTAACACTGTCTTTGGCTACCCACACTGGAAATGGCTATTTAACCATAAGCTTAGCTTATTTCCTCTGCAAAAACAAGGCAAAGGCCCAGATTTTTCAAGTGATTTGTCTTCAGTTCATTACCAAAGCTGAGATCATGCCCAAATCTCACAAGACAGCCTCTGTGGTCGTTAGTGCAAGCTGGGTTAGGTCTTGCTATGTAAGCATTTGGATTTGACATTTCTTTCCATGAAGCTAAGTGCCACGTGCCCTGTGTGAGGGGAGCTATAAGGAACAAATCATAGAAAGGTTTGGGTTGGAAAGGACCTTAAGATCATCCAGTTCCAGCCCCCTGCCATAGGCAGGGGCACCTCACACTGTATTATGCTGCTTAAGGCCCTGTCCAACGTGACATCTTTCGTGTTATAGTTTTAACCTAGCACTGATGGAGGGGATTGTTGTTGGTTTTGGTTTGGTTGGTTGGATTTTCAATACATAACCCGGTGAAATGCCTGAATCAATATACTGTGAAAAGCTGCTTTAAAAGGCGAGTAGGAACAGGGGTGTGTGCAATGTCAGTTTGACAATACAGTTGCTAGAAGAAAGGGTATTTTATATGGGCAGTAAGGGTCATCAATAAAAACCACGGCCACCATAAACCACTGTTACAATATAAATGTGACAGCCACGCTGATCTAGGGCTGTTGGGTTTTTAACTGCACCATGAAATATAACATCTCCTGGTGGTTTACATCAGTTAACAGCAGCAGGGCCATGTTCAGTGTGTGTCTATTTGTTTGGTTGCAATAGAAACATTTGAGGCTCTACTTCATTATTTAAATTGCATAAAGGATGCACTGGGGTTTCAGATGCGCAGCTGGGCTGTGACTGCCACAGCGGGATTTTCCAGTTCTCCTTGGAAAAGCGCTGTGTGAGGACATGGCTGAGTTACAGCCAGTTTGCAGTTGCTCTTCAGATGGATTTATCTTGCTGGATGCATGACAGAAGAATAAATACACACATAAACAAATGAAACCACAGAAAGATGGGGGTGGGAAAAGAAAAACTTGTCTATTGGAAATTTAATGTATAGCCCATGCAGCAATAGCAGCCCAATAGAGGGCAGGTAGATGTACAGTTGGTACCCCCAAAAATGGGCAGAAATCAGTGTCTCAGTCTTCCTGACTCATAGCCATGTCAATTCACTGACATAGTTGCAATTAGACACATATCGAAAAACTCTTCAGGATCTTCTAACCTTGATGAAAATGGTACTGTGATGTTATTAGGAAGTACGCCAAGGACATGAAGTGTCTTTTTCCACAGGTTAATGATGATGCCAATTTTACTGATACCACTCAAACCAGCTCAGCCATGTTCTCAGTGATAAACCTCTGAAGAGACCAGAGCTATCCCTTCACAGAAATTATTTTGGCATCAATGCAAAACTTCCTCTTGGCCAACAGTTATCCAGACTTTTGCCATACTTCCCTAAGCACTGTATTGTTAAATAATAAATCTTATCTTAAGAACCACAAATTATTAAATTCAAAGAAAGCAAAAAGTACAATCTCCTATCCTTGGACAAAAGAGGGGACATTGTGAAATGGCCCTCATTGTACAGGGGGGGAAGTACCGTTATAGAAAAGAAAGTCTGCTGTAAAGTGATAAAAGAACAGCCCAGTACATATAGACAATAGATGAAGAAATTTGGCACGGTTATTTCAAAAAGCACTGATTCCACCAGACTGCTTCAAAGAGCAACCTTTTCACCAGTTGCCTATTTCCTAAACAGTCATTTTCTTTCCCTTGTACCTTCCTAACCCCAGAAACCCCTATCCCCCTCAACCTGAGGTCTTCCCTGGGTAAGAGAAGTCCATACTGCGGCTCATTCTGAGCTATCCTGAGACTGACCAGCTGGCTTCTGCCAGACAGAGCCTGCAACAGGCAGGTTTTGCTTGTATTTCCCTCCCTGGAGGAAATGAATTCATTCCTTCCCTTCTAATCAGCCACAGAGGCTGTTCCATTATTCCACTCCACCCACAGTGCATCTCAGGGGGAAAATAAACATGGAATACGATGAATGTTGTACTGAAGTGTGGTGGAATAAAAGAGCACAGAATGAGGATCACCACCTTCAGTTCAGCTGTGTGGCTCATGTAAATTAATCCTTTAAATAGCCCAGAACACACAGCATATGTCTAACACTTCCCACCCAACCCTGAACATACAGCTCCAGCTGCTGCTCCTGTGACACTGAAGTTGTCAAGGGCAAGCCAAACAGGCACTTGGGGATTAACTGGCACTTCTGGAAACAGCATCAACTGCTCAGAGTGTGGATTTTACAAGCCCAGTAAGTAGAGAGGAATCTGACCAACAGATCCAAACGATTCAGGTTACGCATTCCCAGAACAACACCGGACACTGACAGGTCAATCTGCTCAATGCAAGTGCTTCCTGGTATCAGGGAAGCACTGCACCCTCGAGAAAAACCTCTCTCAACATGGGAAACAGGGCTGGGATGAGCCCTGGGGACACAGGAATGAGCGGTCTTTGCAAATAACACCATGAGAAACCATATCCAACAACGACGTCTGCCGCACCAGGCTGCGTGTCACCTCCCTCTGCTGCCCAGGTAATAAGGCTGTTATCTTTTGTGCCAGAGACTAAATTGGTCCCCACGAAGCCTCCTGCCTGGTAGTCATGAAAGCAATTTAAAGCTTTATTTGTTCACCTTTCCCCCAACAGCTTGAGTGGACCACGTGGTTCCTCGGCTTGAGCCCTGAATTAAGAGCCAGAACAAATCATGTGCTCTCAGTCTTGTGCTTGTGCATTAGAGAAATGGATGTGGTTCCCCCCTCTGCAGAGCATTACCACCTGATTGAGCAGCAAACAAGTATTCCAAATGAATGCCAACAGGTTTATGTAATGTTGGACAAGATGCTCCTTCTTTTGTGTTTTAATCTAAACTGTTAAGCCTAGATAACACAGAAGGGAAGTACTTGAAACAATGACTGCTATGGAACATTATTAACAGTTTTCAAGCTTCTTTATTAAAGAAGTTGCAAAGATCTCAGCAAACCAGTGCCTAGAACCCTGACTTGAGGAGCATTTAATCTTTCTCACTAGCAGGAGCTTACTACCATTTAGACTGTCTACTCAAAGACAGGCAGTCAAACACATTTGAAGAGATGCCTGTCCACTGTATCTTACAGCATTACTTGTACAACTTCAGCTTGGCAGAATTGTCTTAGCATGGGCCTGGCATAAAACAGTGTCTAATCAGCCTTATTATCCTAAATTCCCAATTGTTTCCTGGTAAGCTGCATTTATGTCTTAGCTGATTATCCACTTAAACTATCAAGTACCAATTATAAAATGCAGTACCATTAACGTCACAGATGCTTGGATTCAGAGAGAAGCAACCCCAGATCATCTTGGGGACAAGAAGTTGCATTACCGAGGCAGCAGGCCTCAGTATGAAACGCCTGTCTCTGATTTCAAAATCAATCAATCATTCTGGTGGACAATGACTCATTCCTAAACCAGACTTTAATTAGTTAGAAATAAACAGTTTGCTTACAGCGCTGCTGCAAACTGGCACTAGGATCACATTCACATAATGGCACTGGCAAGTGCAATTCCTTGTGCAGTCAACAGAAAAGAGCCTCTTTTAAGAATTGTTTTATGGCTCATCCTCATGGAATAAAGTCCTCACAATCTTGTTTCCCTTGTGAAGACAGGGTTGAAAAACTGCAGCTGTTCTGTGGAAGACACCTTGGGATCCATCCCTGTTCACTTTGCCAACTCTGCTCATCAGGCTCAAGCGAACAGCAAACATCCAAAAGCATAACCCATTCAAAACATTCAGTTCCTGAAGGTGGGGTAAAGCCAACCCAAACCACCACAGTGGCACTGTTAAGATCAATGTGTCTCACTGCACATCCTCACTGCCTATGTCTACATGCCACAGTAACATAATCTTTCCAATCCTTTCCATACCCTTTAGAGGAAGCCAACCTGTCACACTCTGGGTGCTGGAAATCAATCATCAATGCTGTTAAATCAAACGGTCACTGTCCTGGTTTTAACAATTCTCAGGCATACTTTGGGAGTTAGCAATGCGCAGATACCACCCCAAGCAAGCAGTTTCCATGTAACTGCCCTCTAGAAGAGGAAAGAGTAATTCTACAGAGATTAGCTGCACGTAGCTGTGCTCTGGGTCCAAGTACGACTCGGAAATTGCCAGCCACACTCACCACAGTGAGGGTGGTAAAACACTGGCAACAGGTTGCCCAGAGAGGTGGTGGATGCCCCCTCTCTGATGACATTCCAGGCCAGGCTGGATGTGATTCTGAGCAACCTGATCCAGTTGAAGATGTCCCTGCTCATTGCAGGGGGTTGGACTGGATGAACTTTGAGGGTACTTTCCAAACCCAACTATTCTATTCTCCTGTTCTGTTAATTAATACTGATGCAGCCATACTGGCTATGTAAGATTCCAGCTTTCAGCTACAGCACTGGAGCTACTCCCTTGCCACACGGCCTAATGGCATAGGACAGGTTGTGGCTCCATCCTGATCATACAAGAAGAAACATGAATTGAGAGGCCTGCAAGCCTTTTGATCCAGAAACCTAAGTCTTTTAGCTCAGTGTGGAGAAGCAGAAGGTTTGCCCCCAGTAGCCAGCAGCTCACCATGGGCCACTCGCAATAGAATTATAGAATCAACTAGGCTGGAAAAGACCTTTAAGATCATCAAGTCCACCAGAGAGAATGCTCTGTCTGGGAAGACAGATGTTTGATCCATTTTCAAGCTCTGACCAACTTTGCCCTAGGTCCCCAATTGTCCTCCTTTCCCTGTATATTGCTTTGACAACATTACTTACGTTTGAGAACTACTGCTCCCTTGTATCTTCATGGCTTCTTCAGTCCCCCTTCATGCCAGCTGTTATCTCTCACCTCCCTCCCTGCCAACACTTACAAATAGGCTTCTCACTCAATAGTGCAGTAAAAACACACCAAGGGAACCATTTTCCTTCTCGCTCTCTACTCCATCAGAACATCACTGTCACAAAAGACAGCTAAAATTGAGGGAAGAGGAGGAAAAGGAAATTAAAGGGAAAAATACACAGAAGATACAAAGCAAGGGGAATGTGTCCTCTGGTGCTGTGGAAGAGCAGCGTGTTACTATTTTTGGCAGATTGCTATAACTTGAATAGTTTTTAAGACAGAGTTATTAAATGGTTTACAAATGGAGTGATTTGCAAATGGAATTGATGAGCAGGAGGAGAAACAAGTGTTCAGAGCAGAGCTGCTATAATCATCTAAGAAGTGCCATCCTGAAGCTGGCCAGCCATCCATCTACCCAGTATGCTGTCTTCAAGAACGAGCATGCTTGTGAAAGCCTTTTATTTCCCCTCAGGATGTAATCCCTGGCTATCGAGAATCTTCCACTTTAAAATGCCAGTGTCTTAACACTGAGTAAACAGCTAGGACTAGCAGAAAGAATGCATTTTGGCTCTAATGACAGGGTAAGAGCACAAAAGGATTTAAAAACCCTCAACAAATGCCCCCTCTTCCCCATACTTCTCCCTGTTCCCTCCAGAACTCTGATGCATTAACACAAGATTCACCCCACATTTGTTGCGAAGCCAAAGTAACAGATAGTAAATGTCCAAACACACTTGAACTACTCAAGCACTCCTACAGGGCTTCTTCCAGTCCTTTCCATGGTGGCAGCAATGCCATGCTCTGGAATTGCGCTAGGCTTAGGTGCATGCCTACATTTATTTCTACAGCTGTACCTATGTACATGTAACTCTTCTTACTCAAAGTTCTCAAAGCATCTCACAAATAACCTGCAGAACCCCCTACTAGATCAGTTAACTTCACCTTCTTATGGATGGGCACATAGGAGAGCAAAGGTACTTTGCATCACAGAGCACATCAGTCAATCGGCTGGGAAGCTGGGAACTCTGACCCCACCTCCTCCTTTGCTCAGCTTGCCAAGCCACATGCACATCCCTTTCTTCTTATTTCATGAGTGAAGTGTTTGTATCAGCATAATTCCTTAATAAAAAGAACAAATGGGAATGAATATCTAACATCTCTTTTTAAAGCCAAGAATAAACCATTTTGGTTTTCTTTTTTTTTAGTCCTACAGAGATAGTTACCTGGCCAGAATTTAGAAGATGGGCAAGAAGACTCAGTTCCCTGGAGACAGGAAGAACAACATTCAGTGTATGGATCTGTTAATCAAGCAGGATAATAAATGCTGGACTGTACATACTTCAGTAATCACTTCTGCTACCTGGGTTAATTCACATTAGGAGCTATTGAAGCTGAAGTTTCATACTTTTTTCAATGCATTTTGCTCTTTTAAACAGAATAGAGTAGAAAAACTTCCCAGTCAGAGAAGGAGCTCATTTGCAATACTTTCACACACGGAATTATTTATGGAAGAGACAAAGCACAATTTGGAAATCAATAAGCATTACAAAAGTAATCTTTTATATACAATTAAAGGTTTAATTGAGGACTTAGATTTGGTGGAATGTGGAAAAGAAGAGAGGAAGAAGGAAAAGAGTTACCTGGATTAAGATGATTTTGTATGACGTGGTCAGAACGGCAATTTATTCATGTAGATTAAGAGTTATAAAAAAGGAAAGGATTCATACAAGAGATCAGCCTCTCCAGATTACAAGGAGGTTAATAATTATTGCTACAAAACACTGCTGCTTCCCTAACATGGGACTGAACCTGCAGTTTCCCCTGGCTGACAACCTACTCATCAACACTGAGCTCTCCCAGGAGGTTGAAATGCAAAGCCCATGTTTACTGCTGAGCCATAAAACCAACCACTCAATAAACCACCTGAAAAGACCCTGTACAGCTATAAAGGGGTAAGCAGTGAGAGCTTGAGCTAGGAATTCTTGCTGACTTGAGGCAGAAGTCTTCCAGCAAAGCGCATCTTTCCCCTCTATAATCTCTCTCAATATATAATCTGCATCATACCCATTTGGCTGGTTGTCCTCTTCATACAGTTGCATGGTTACATGGTTTACGTTCAAAAAGCAATGCCTCCACCTTTTCAGACTCTTGTAAGTCAAAGGGTCTCACACTTTCTATCCCAATTTCACCATCTAGCTATTGAGGTTTATAAACTGCTCCATTATTATGTGAAATACATATATTCATCTTGATCAACACGGCAAGTGTCATTCTACACTGACGAACTGCTTACTACAACAAAGAATAAACCTCTTATTGAAAATCACGTAAGAACCTGGACATTACCGAGGGAGAAAGAGGAAATTATGGGCAATCCATCTTTCAAGTCACTGAAGAGTGTATTGGGCAAAGCAATATAAAATATGACACCAGGAACAATCCCGCTTTGGCATGCTATGAATCATGTTATCTATGATCTTTTTCATCAACTGCTGTTGAATTATGTGAATTGGAAACAGCATAAATACTCTGTAATAACTAATATTTCTGAAGACAGACCTGAAACTCACAGTATTTCCTTTAATAGACCAGAACAGATAAATTATTTCTGAAACTGAATTCTGATACTCCTGTTCACACCAAATAGTAAATTAGCCAAAGCCATCCTACTGTAATAACTGTGGGAGAATATCTGAAAGGACATTGGCCTAAGTATGCAGCTATGAGATTATATGATCTTGAATCAAGAATAAGCTCTAGAAAGCGGCATACGTTTCAAGGTAATAAATTATCTAAGACTTTTCTAGCACTCTGCAGTTAGCTATTACATTTTGAATTATATCTTCACTGAACAAAGGAGAATAAAAATATTAATAGTTGAATTCTTCCTTCCTATTAAAGCAAGAGAGTAGAGAGAAAAGCTGTGGAGAGGACTTCTTAGTACTTGCCATTTATCACTGATGTTCCTGGAGTGTTCATTAGGGTTTTTTGTATCTAAAGCACACTATAACATATCAACCTTTTAAATACACTAAAGTGACGCAGGAATCGAGGGATGATGTTCTTCAGAAGACTTTAAGAGCACAGTAACAAAAGGCCACTGTAGTACTGCAAAATGACAGAAGAAATTCCAAGTTTGGGCAAACCAGAACTTTCAAATATGCTGAACACTGCTCTGCATTATAGAAAGCAACAACAAAACATCATCTCCAAGAATTACAACTAAAGACACTGCAAAAACACTGCAATTAAAACTATGATCATTAATAGTACAGGGCCAAAATCTCTTACACCAACTCAAAGGAGAGGGAATATCTGATCCATGTTTATTCAAACAGTTCCAAAACAGAAACCAAGAAGCTGCTTGACCCCGATGAACAACACTTTCTGGAGACGACCATTCTACAGCAGCTTTATCCACGCTTTGGAGTTTTACTGTTTTGGAATCAAGAAATGAGTACCATGTCCAACAAAGATCCTGCTTAGTTCAGTGTTCTCCAGGGTCAATGCAGGACCACAGAGTTTCTAATAAACTCTATTTTCTTGCTATTAAAATCTTTGTTATACTCTCATGACCAGTCCTATTCCAACCTGTTCTGATCAGTTCTGCTCAAAACAGTGAGTAGAACTGTACAAATACACCCAGCATCATTTCAATGATTAACTTGATAGAAAGATTGCTTTGCATTTCATTAAGTGATCCCCCCAGGCTTCTTTCAAAAATACTTCTGATATATCCTGTTTACTGCAGTCCAGATACAGGCACAAATCACATATATAGTAAAAAAGAAAATCACAGTTCAAAATACAGAAGCAGACAGTGAAAATAAATTCAGCCAGGGGATACGTCCCCGAAGCCACTCCACATCCATGCAGTGATCCTGTATCTCTTTAAGAGTGCTTGCCTCTACCCACCCAGCAGTATGGCACGAGCTCATTTTTGGGCGACTGATTAGTCCTTGTGGTCAGTCTTATTTTGGATGATGGAGATGATGCAGTGAAGCAGTGAGCAGCCAGCTATTTAATAATAGCAATGGAGTAATCCCTCTCAAAATCAGAAACTGAGCTTTTGTGAGCTGATTTTTCCATCACATTGTGGGCGCCGTGGGAGAGGTCCAAACAGAACCCCCCTCCACAGTTAGTCACTGTATTTAGAAACGTCTGCAGTGCCAGAATGCAAAGTGATGGATTACTGTGACCTTTACCTAGTTACATGACTATCCAGCTGTCAGCTACAGACAGTAAGCTCCAATAACAAGGAATCAGCTCCTTTGATGGTCATATTTTGCAAGTTTTGTTCCCTAACAGTAGTAAAACCCCTGTATTAGACCTGACGTGACAGAGCCAACATAGTATAGTGGAGTTGTGCAGGCTCCCTGAAGAACGAGCCTCTAAGCTTCTAACATATATACAAAAGAAGAGGTAATGAAATGGGTGGGAAACCAAAGATGGTGGCTGTGTTTTGGTTGGTTTTCAACAAACTAACAACCAACTTACCTTGCACATTGGTAAGGGCACTCTATTAAAGAGGGTGCCCAAATGTTGTCAGTGCTCATGCACTGCAGACTGCACGGCAAGCAGCAGCTTGGTCTGATTTCTAGGATAGCTAACTTAAAAAGAAAGACAGTGCCAGCCCCCTGTGGAAGAGATTTACGAGCACAATTACCTTTCACTTAGAAGTTGGTTTAAGGCCAGACTGCTCCTATGCAACAAAAGGCAGAAAGAAGGTTGGTTAAAGCAGACACACAGCACAAGGTCCTCAGGGAGGAAGCATCGCCCGATGATGAAATCGCCTTCCCAGGAGCTGAGCCTCCCGATTTCTATTTTGGGCATGCCTGCTGTTATAGCAGTAAGACCTTGGGAAGAGGATATATGATATGTGATGGGGCTAGCTTCCATGACTTTAGCCAACATCATACTTCCACCTGTAAATAGCTGCACTAATTACAGTGTGACTACACACTGAGCACTACCGGGCCTAAGTCAGACGCTGTCTCAGAAGGACATTGTGCAGTATAAGTAATGTACACAATATACTCAGCAAACCTGAGCCTACTCATCACTGCAAGGTAGCATGCCATGGCTACAGAGCACTGCTGCTGGTGGCTGGCAGAAATATAGCCAAAGCTCCCATTGTTTCAATAGATCCGAGTATTTGCTGTGGAAAGTTCTTAATGACAGGTTCTCAGTGTCCCCCATGGATTGTCATCCATGTCACATTTCAGGATGCTAGATTAAGGGAAAAACTTATGTCACTTCTGCACCATGTGAACATCCTCTTCCCACCCCCTCAATGTCTTCCCCAACGCTGCTTCCCAAGCTCCTGCCTTAGAACCAAACCGCCTGTGCCATCAGACTGCGTGCTAGACTGCTTTCATACTATCAGTTGCTGATATCCAAACCCACCTTTTCTCTTAAAGGCTCACTGCTGAGAGCCATGTATCCGAAACTAAGTCTTACCAAGGCCTGCTGGGACACTGTACCCTGTGGATCTTGAAATCTAAACACACATATTGGGAAGTAGCCAATCATTTATTCCTGATCTTAGATATAAACCTCTACCCATTTGATATTCTAACACCTTCTATGTTCCAGATAGAAGAGAGCTTTCATCTACAAATCCTAAAGCACTTCCCAAACATAGCCCTGTGCAGCAACACCACACCTTCCAGGAAAAATACACCGCTACAGAGAATATGTGTTACTGCCAATGACAGTGGATAGGTCCTAATGGTAGCCCTCAAATCAGTCAAGGCTGCCCAGTTACTAGCTGCTCAGTGCAATTATCAGAGTTACACTGAACAACAAGCTGCTTTTGGGTTTTTTAAAGGTGCTAAAAGCTTCCTATATTAGTGCATTTACTAGCCTGGTACACAGGAAATTGGACAGAAGCTGAACAACCGTCCTCCTCACCTGCACTCAGGTACTCCTTTCACTGTGAAGAATTAATCATAGAATGGTTTGGGTTGGAAAGGACCTTAAGCTCATCCACTTCCAACCCCCTGCCATGGGCAGGGACACCTCACACTAAACCATGCCACCCAAGGCTCTGTCCAAGCTGGCCTTGGACACTGCCAGCAATGGGGCATTCACAACTTCCCTGGGCAACCCATTCCAGTGCCTCACCACCCTCACAGTAAAGAACTTCTTCCTCATATCCAATCTAAACTTCCCCTGTTTCAGTTTGAACCCATTACCCCATGTCCTATCACTGCAGTTCCTAACGAAGAGTCCCTCCCCAGCATCCCTGTAGGCCCCCTTCAGATACTGGAAGGCTGCTACGAGGTCATACCTTAAAAAATGGATCTTTGATATGAACACAAACTTCCCTCGGGGAACTACATTTGTTTAACCTACATTTTTCCACATTCCAGTTTGCTCCATTGGGATAGACACCCACCTTAGAGAAGACTGTGCCTCTAATATCTGAAGCAGTTAGAAATGTTTTGCAGATCTTCAAGGAAAGATCTGCAGGAAAAGAGGTAGAATGGCTTCCCCTCTACCTGAACATTTCTACTGACCAATGCAGACAGTCTTCATACCTGAGAGCCAGTACTCTAGGGAAGCTTTTTAACGAACGTGCCCCTAATAGGTTTTATCAGATCACTTCTCTACCAGTGCAGGGGAAAAAAATCCCAACGCTTCTTTCCCGGAAGCTGCTTATGTGAGGAGAGAAAGAAGGGCTATTCCATGAAGACTGCTTTGCTCTGATCTGCCACGTGTACAGCACATGGCTCAGGTCACTCCATTTTGGTCTTTTCTTCCTGAAGATACTTGAAGATAAGTGGTGCCACTTACATCAGAAAGAAATGTGGCATTGGATTTCTCACCCTACTGCTGGATGAGCTACTGAAAATCACCACCTCCACTTCTTGGCAACGTTTCTTTAATGAGTTACCAATTTCCTTCACTCCTCCAGGCCTGGAGATCAGGTGTCCTGCAACTTGAATCATGAGAGCAGCAACATTAAACTATGAAAGATGCTGGATGGAAGACTAGGATCTTTTAAGAGCAGAACATCACTGGGAAGTTATGTACAGGTGTGAAGAGAACAAAGCACTGTTTCCATATAACTGAAGCTGGAAGAGGCAGGTATGATGTTACACATGCCTGTCTAGCAAGTTTAGCACAAGAAACTAGGAATGCTACTATAATTTCCTTGTGGATGAAGAGACACCATGTAATTCTATTTGATCTGAAAGTAGGAAAGACAATAAAAAGCTAACTACCAACACGAATATATGTTTGTTTTTTTGTGACCAAGAAGCAGGATGTTTCTCTCTCTTTACATAGGCAAAGCTCAAGGGATGACAGAGTCCCAGAAGAGAAACACAAAGAAGATCCCACTTAGTGTAAAGCTGGATAAAAGCAGATTGATCATCTGTAAGCAGACAACTAAAATTAACCTGGAAAGGCACAGGAAGATGAAGGAAGAATTTCAACAGCGTAAGGGGAAAGGAGGAAGATGTCAAGTTCATCAAAAGGGGAAAATTAAGGCAAGATGTAAACATATTGAGTTTGAAAGATGCGGAAAGATGCAGGCTGCTGCTAAGAAACAGAAACCTGAAGAATACTGTGTTACTACATTGCTAAGGAAAGCAAAAAATAAGAGTGGTCTGGTGGTTTCTGCCAAGCAGTACCTGACAGCCTTTGTTCTGAAAGCTCCTGGGTTATGTGGCAGAATCAGGAAGTAAAAGTAGATGATGTGTGCCTAAGACAATAGCATGTTAAGAGAGAGTCTACATAAGGACCACGAAGATCAGATCTGAAAAGAGGAATCAGCAACTACAAATCAGTAAGCCTCCTGTGATGGGCAGAACATGCTTCAGCTGAAAGAAGAGCTGGAACAAGATTTTGCCTGCACAGTTTCTGGTGAACAGTTGCCTCTACCATAACAGAGCAACAGTTAATAGATCAAATCAGAAAGAAAGCTAGTACAGAGTGAACCCCTGAAGTCATTATTGGCTTTGAAAGTCTCTTCTGGAGAATGGTATGGAAAAGAAGCCTCAGCATAAAAGGCAGTGTAGATGAACCACCTCAAGCTTATAGAAAACATACAGTACCTCCAAGATCTGGCTAAGCTGAGCAAGCAAAGCCAGCAATAGAGGCAGCTAGGTAAGCAAAGCATACAGTTCTTCAGAATATTCAGCAAAATGACTGGGACAGAGAATGTAACAGTCTAAAAAAGGATCAGACAATCTCTGCTCTGAATAGCTATAAAAGAAAGCAGGAATTATGACACTGAGGTAATCAAAAGACAACCCCTATAGGGGATTTAGGATATTGGATACTTTTTTGGTAGTTCACTAGGATGCCTAGACAAAGCTGCCTGCTGACTGCGTCATTCAAACTAAACCAAAGTCATAGGATAACAGCACTTCACATCTTTCACAATCTGGATCTTCAGCAACTGCACATGATTTCCCCCCCACCCCATTTTATTCCCGAAGTCCTACAAAGCTAACGCTATTACTCCATTTAACCAAAGGAAAGATTTAAGGTGGATAAATTTGGTAGTTTGGCTAAAGCCAGACAAAAAAACCCAATCAGATCTTGTGGGTAAGACCATGCTGCAGACTACCTTTGTCTCACTCTCTAGCAAAAGAGATCACCGTTCCTGCTTCTGACATAGTTCATCATATATCCCATTTTCCCATGGCTTTGAATACGCCTTTAGAAAGATGCCAACAACTTAAATTGGGATGCCACAATAAAATACATGAAAACATGCTTTTATAGAACATTTAGAAGTCAAAATCTTTGCCCACCTTATAAGCACTTCTATTCAGCACTCAGCTAGCTCTCTGTAGCTAGAAACAACTCGAGCTATGTGCAGGAGAGGATGCTGGCTTCCACCTGTGAAACTTCACATGATGTGCTTCTGCCTTCCTACGCCTGAGCATTCCTTTGACTTTTTAGGCCTGAGCATTCCTTTGACGTTTTAGCGCAGCTGTTGGCATGCAAAGAGCTGAAAGACACTCTTTTTAAAAAGGATTTTACTTTGCATTTCTTTACAAAGGCTTGTTGAAGCAGTAGACATCTAACTAAACCTGAGCAACTAGCACAGAAATGTAGAGAGGAAGAAAACGGATAAAAACAGAAACAAATGTTCTATCACAAATAGAGCTTTAAAAATGCACTTTTCATAATCTAACTTGTAATTAGCAGCGCAGATATAGACACACACAAGTCGCCCTGCACATTTTTAACATTTTCTTATGCTGATTTTATTTCCACCGTGAGGATCTTTATTTACAGGAACTTCTTTAGCCCAAGGTGACTGCATCTCAGCTGCAACCTCAACTTCACAGGGAGATTAGATTTGAAAGGTTCAGTTTGGCCTCTTTTTTTTGCTAGAAGCTGAGCTCCAAAACTGAGCCTCTCCTGTGTTTCTATAGTTCTTGCTACTCCATTTACTATTTTCAGTTCTCTTCCTGAACAGCAAAGACTTGAAACAAAGTGCGACCTTTTTACTCACTTTAAATCTGACCTAGAAATGCAGAGCTGAAATTCAACAGACTGATCCTTAATCTAACCAAGGATAGGGGTGGCATGGCCTCCTCAGTCTGCAGAAAGATCAGCCCACTGGTGTAAGAGCCTTGATTGAAGAGCCCAGTCTGGGTTTAGAAGTGGAATTTAGTTCCCTGCTTTGCATGATCCTGGGCTAATCTCAGCAGCCATCTGTACCAGCGGATGGATAAGGGCATTTCCTTACTTCACACAGCTGATACCACATTGCCCTCAAAACCATGACTTGTTATAGGTTATAAGGAGCTCGAGGCTGAAAAAGCAGAGACCTAAAAGTCTCCAAGTTTCTATGTCTGACAAGGGACAAGAGGAAGTACTATGCATCCTGCATAACCACGTACTCAGTTGTTTTGCCAGTACTTATGGACCCTCTTAAATCAGTCTTATAGCAAGTTCACCTTTATAGCAGGTTTCCCATCTGATTTTACACAATATTCCAGTTTACTTTTATACCAGCTATTAAACAAGCTCATACTCCCAGCCTTCTTACTGGTGAATTCCCACCACACTTGACTTCATTTAACCACCCATATGACTTTTTACAGCCGTGTTGCACATAATAGTCTCCTACCACCCCAAAATAAATGTTACTGCTTACTATTAGGAATAAGTATCAAACTCATCAGGGACAGATCATCAAGTGGAGGAATTATGCATAATCAATTCCATCAGCATGTTCAATGGCACCAGCATGAACAAAACGGACTGATGTCCAATATTAGTAGTAACAAATTGAGGCAAGCGAAAACACACCTTACTGCTAGTTGGCTCTGTTACTTCTATATCTTAATGTGTGCTTTGACAGGGTTAACTTCTGAAGCTAAGTCCTTAAGGATTTAGATCACGAAGGATCAAGGACTTCTAGAATGCTCTGAGTAGCAGCTGGGGAAAAACTTCAGCTTGCTAGCTGTTATCTCATCTTTTTACTTCAGGCAGTACTGGAAACACTGCAAAGCAGAATTTACCACTGGGGACAAGGGATCAAAAGGGCTGAAATTAGAAACGACAGTTTGTCTGCTTTCAGTTCAAGTGGAAGTATTACGAAAAAGTGTTTTGAATTATGTCACACAGGTCAAGTGACAATAAGAACTTACTGCGCCAGGAAATGTCAGGACAAATTACACTGCAGGACAGGCAAGCTGCGTGTCACCCTGGCTTCCTAAAGGGAAAGGCTTCTGCAAGAAGTCCTCCTGTTTCTGAGTTGATTTAAATCAAACTGCTCTTATTCAAATGAAAACGACATAGAGGGAGTACTCTAGTGACAGTACAGGCAAGTTTTTGGACCTCTCTCTACTTGGAAGGCTGAAAAGCTTTGACTCTCCACCACCTTAGAACACTACCACCTCCAGGCTATAGAGCTGCACATGTCAATGGTTGCCTGAGGGTTCTTGAAGCCATTGCTTACCATGCTGATGAGAAAAGGCTCACTTTCCTGTGCTCCTGGGTCTGAGCCCATCTCACCTTTCTTGGTTCTTTGATCATAAACCCTTTGCAGAAAGGTGCATTTGCAGCTTTTGTTGGACCCGGTGTGGTACGCAGCACAAGTGAAGCCTCATCAACACCTGGGGTCCGCCAGCACTACCAGTAAAAGTGAGTAATAGGAACATCAAATTCAGTGTTCCAGAGAGAATAAAGACAGAAGTAAGTCACAGTTAAATAAAATACATTGATTTTGCTTATATGTAAACCTTTCAGTGAACTATGAACTCCTAGAAAAATGAATTGGTTCTGATTCAGCTTTCCTGAAGTTTGCAAAGAAACAATTCTGTTATAAGTTACCAGTGCTTCAATATAAAGAACAAATACATCTTTATGTCCTGCAGAGAAAAACACCAAGAGCTACCAAACACTTTTATGAGTTCAAGGACATTTTTAGTCACTAATACATGACTTCCCAGAAGATTTCAGGTGCTGCTTCTTCAGACCTTCATTTCAAACTTAGATTGCTGAGAACAACTGAAGCTCACATGGCTTCTATTAATACCAGAATACTTGTGCTGGGTATACACCAGAAGGTAGTCTGTTTCTTCACTTTCGAAGTTATCTTTGATGTTTCGACTATTTCTCAGTTAGAAAAGGATAAGCATACCTAGAAGGCTACCAAGAATAATGCCCACAAATAAATGGCAATATAAAAGTTAAGGAGTCAAATTCTGGCTTTGATTTAAGCTGCTATTACCTTCAGTTATTTATTCTATCCTACAGCAGCAGGCTACCATCCCAAAGTGAAGAGCCACTGTAGACGACCATCTCACATGCTTTAGAGAGTACACACCACTGAAAGAGCACTGAAGTTTAAAGTGAAGACCAAGACAGAACAGAGTAGCTGGGCTGCAAGCACCCATTTCCACACAACAACTCTGCAGGGATAACAGCCTTTGGCAAATGAAAACTAACAAAGCAACTCTCAGGCTCTAACAACATTTTTGCTGTGAATAAGTGCCTATAAATCCACTTAACTAAAGACATTGCAAACGCTCTGACCCTATACATTTTCCCTAGCCACCAGCTCTTTTCTGAAGGGACTCATTTTCTGAGCAAGTCAGCTTGTCATTGACTCGTGTTCTGAATGGTTGGACTTGAGCTCTGTTTGGGTAAGCACAATACACCCCTATGTATTCCTCCTCTATCTCCAGAATGGCTGCTGCAAGAATGCAAATCCTGTTTGGAAGGATTACTTGCCACACAACAGCCAGAGGCCTGAGCTAACTGCCATGCTAAGAAGTACAGACTTAGACACTCTGATTCAGAGAATGACATGATTAAAGCAGGCAAGGTGGCAACACAAAATGCTATTGCCATTTCAGATATGTGAAACCAAGACTGTCATTCCCCTCCCCTCCATTGTATTAGGGATCTGCACTAAAGCTGGGGATTTTGTAACATATAAGTGAGAAGAAGTTCAAACAAGAAAGCACAAGCCAGGCCAGCATTTCTACTTGTGGAAGTTGGCAATAACTGGTGGTAATACAGATTCCATTAGAGCACTCATGTATGAACACCAAGCGTTACACAAGCATCTGGGAAGGGAAATGAACCCTTTAGAGAAGGGTCTGCTATCTAGACCAGATTCACAAGTTTTCATGTTCTATGTACATTCCTCTGTTAACGACCATTCAAGAAAATTACTGGAATGTCCCAAGCACTCAAAAGTTTGAGTGTTTTTCCTTGCAAGTTGTATTTGTTAGCGCTTATCTCTGCATTTTCTAAGTACTTTGCACATTTTATTCCTGCTACATCAGCAAGCACCTCCTGTTTCCATAGGATGCAGTGCCAGAGTCTTTTCATTCCCCACCTTAGCGAGAGGATCTCTTCAATTTAGTTCTTCCACTAAAGAATGGGAGGCAAGTATCTCATGCTCCTGGAAATGGCAGGCTGATAACACTGGACCACTACTTAGGACAACAGCAAACTGATAATACTGGTGGCCAGTATTTCTGTACAGATAGAAGCAACAGCAGTGCATTGCCCCAGCACAGATGGTTCCCTCATCATTTAACACTGGCTGGTGAAAATGGAGCAACTTCAGATCAAAGTCCTCTCTTGGTTCAAGCTGAGACTAGCTAAGACCAGTTGTAACTGCCCCTCCTTGCAACTGCACAGCTGCCTGATTGGAGCTTTTGTTTAACACAGAGCTGGTGCTGTGGGTTTGCATTTGCTCTGTAGCAATCTTGCTTTGATCGGAATTGTTAGAATATGAAGTCCCACGTCATCCCTCAGCCAAGCAGAACTACATCATCTTGGTAATGAGAGGTTTACTTTAACCTTAGTGCTCTTCATTTCTCTCTCAAGTGTTTCTACCAGTCCCAAATAAGATTTTGAAAACCTGAGTTTTAACCCTTCCCTGAAAACAACTCAGTAAAGGGCGCATTCAGAACAAGTGACAGCATACCCAAGCATCAGGCAAAAGTTGCCAATAAAACACATCAAGCACTCCATCACCCTCAGCTCAGGGCAGTGTGATTAGTTTTTGCTGAAATAGATAGAAAGAAAAAAGCAGTAGTTTCTGCAAGCAAACCATAAAGTAATCCTGAATGGGAAAGAATACTAAGAGTCTACACAGAAAATGGCCTAACTTGCATCTCTGAGCAGACATTTTCTGATGCGCAGCATAGAGACATCTCCCCCTGATTAAGATCTCACACTAAAGTCGTTCAGGTTTCAAGCCTACTTCAACCTACAGCAATTAATAAGCACATAAAAAGGATGCCTTAGGTGAGTAGGAAGGTCTCCTATTAGCACATACTAAAACCAGACAACCTGTAGAGCTATCTAAACAGATGCTTTACATAGTAAAACTTCAGATCTTACAGGCCCTGAGGATCCACATTTGTCATTGACTTTTGAAAGCTGAAACCATTTTGAGTCTGAATATAGTCCAGATACACATTCATTGTAGGGCACAGTTGTTAGCTTCAGAAAACAAGCTTCATTTGCCATCTTGGGCAGTGCCAGAAAGAACTGCACTGCGCTGAAGAGAAACTAAACCAGCAGAAAAAAAAACGTTTGTGTCTTACCTTGTAATGGGAAGAGCAGATGCCTTCAAACATATCTATATCCATACAGTCCATTGGTCCAGATCTTCCAGGTAATCGCAATTCTTCCAGCTTCTCGTGCCAGCGAGTACAACCTGTACATTTACAGAAGTGGGTGAGTTATTCCAAGATGTTTATTCATCACATTCTACAAAGCATTCAATTTAAATATATGTGGCTCTGTGCCATGTGGCTCCTATTGCTCTCCCGAGCTTTCACTGTAATGGATTACAGACCACAATACTTCCGCGGGTTATTGATTTTGAGGAATGTAAGTAAAGGACTCAACAATTTCTTTGCAGACTTTCCAGAGCATCACATTCCATGTGCGGATATCATGTATTGAAGAGCATGCTCCTACCTCATGGAATTCAAACACTTCACTGTTCCAAAAGGCCTGATTTGCAACTCTGAATTGTCATTTTCTTTGATTTGTTAAAGGTAGATTCTTGTGAAAAGGGCTGAGTTAAATTTCAATAGTAGCTCAGGAACAGGAATGCTGCTAATTTGAGACACTGGAGGCTGACAGAGTGACCAAGATTTATGTTCAGCAATTAAGGTAACAAAAAAACCCAGCCCTGCTTCCCAAAAAGGGCCTTTGGACACCGTTCAAAGGCTTTCAGGAGCAGAGTGAATTAGTGGGACAGGGGGAAAATTCAGTCAGAGGGACTTTTTGGTTGAACTGCTCAGAGGTTCCTTGAACGTATCTGTAGCTGTGTTGCCTCCTGGGTATCTAAACTTGGTCAACCAAACCAAGAGAGCCCCCAAACCCCAGCACCGGGCTCCCTGCTTAGCTGCTGTAGTTTCTATCAGTGAGACTTCTGAGGGACTCACTTGTATGTGCCTGATTTCCCACTTCAGCCTGTACAGCATATAGAGCATTATCTGTGTACCTGATAGCCCGATCCCCTGTACGCAGGATCCAAAACCTGAACACCTTTTCATGGTGAATTTCACCATAGTTTAATTCCGTGACAGTTCAACTAAAGAGGATGCAGTTACCCGTTTCCTGGCAGACAGGCAGTGCTTCTTAGTTCAGATCTAACTGGGCTGTGCTCAGCTGCTCAAAACATTCAACTGGCTTATTATGAGTTTTCACCAGTCACTTACAGAAGCACCAGTACCATGGCACAGAAAATGGGATGTAAAACACCTGCAGCTCTCCACATTTTGGCTACTGCTGCTTAGAAACCGCCTCTGCTTTCTACAAGTCTTTCAAAGGTTAGTATAGCTTCCTGTATATATGGTTTGTAACACACACCTCGCTTAGGCCGCTCTCTCCCACCATCTCCTTTTTTACCATGGAAAATTGAAAACTAACTCCCTTCATTCCACATGTCTGAAAATCAGCAGCAAAGCCAACAATGAGACTGTATTAACTACTTGTAACCTTACATCCTGGTGATATTTCCCATCCTGTCCCACGGCAGAGCTGGCATGTCACATGCTGATAGCACAAGGTACATGAGATTTAATTGGTATTCAAACCTGAAACTCCTGATGGAGACAGAAAATGCCTTAACGTTGAAGATGTTTCAAGTGACCTGTGCTTCTTCCTCAATGCAGACAGATCTCAGATCTGAAAGGTCATGCACAATTACCCTGTAGACCTTGACTGAATCTCCAGATAGCTTCCAACCATATGCAGGTCCTCCTTTTCCCCCTGACAACTTCCAGGACTTGATTTCAATGAAGTACAAGCTTTGTCCTTCACAAGTAGTGGCTAAAATGACTTAACATGGAAAATAATACAACATTGACTCTTAGAAATGAAGCATCAGAATGGAAACTGCTAGAAACAAATGCTAAGGATGCCTCACTCTGCAGGCTCTCTGAACATTTCCAGACTCTTTTCTTCATTCAGTCCCTGGGTGGAACCTCTCTAATTAGGACAAAACCTTTCTCTTGGTTACAGTGGAGCATGTAGACACTGGCATGGGCAACCAGGTTGTATTGAGATTCCACTGTATCTTACAATCACCGCATCATGCTTATGTTGTGATGTCAGCTTAATGCTGTACCACTCTTCTAAATCAAAATCCAACATCATGTCAAATATCTCCAAATAAGTAAAACTGGTGTTAAGACATTAAAGCCTCCTTTGATCTCAGACCTGATGGATAGAGCAGGGCTGCAGGTCAGGACAGGCAGCCACCAAGTCTTTCCAGAGAAAGACCTGAGAGCCCCAGTGGACAGCAAGTTGACCATAAGCCAGAAGCACGTCCCTTGTGACAAAGAAGGGAGAGTGCAGAAGATGGAGACTGACTTTTCTTGGAGTGGCCAGTGAAATTACAAGAGGAAACAGGCACAAACAGAGGCATAAACTATTGCATTTAAACATAACACTCACTGTGAGGATGGTCCAACTCAAGGTCACACAGAGAGGCTGTGGAAGTTTTGACCACACAACCCCCAGAGGTCCCTGCAACCTCAGCCATTCTGTGAGCCTGTGAACAGAGCCCTGCTCCCTAAATTATTTACTTCTTACAAGAACGTTACTGACACAGTTAAGTTGAAAACCCAATTCCAAACAGTAGGACAAGAACTTCATTTGAGGTCTCCACCCTTTATGGATGGAATGGACTGATGAGACAATGACTTAGAAAATTAATCCAGATGTCAGAGATGTGCCTTACTTGAAGAATCATACAACTCCTCTTGTGCTTTTCTCAGAAGAAACAGCTCCCGTGGTCACTGCTGTCAGCATTAATATCAGTAACTCTGCTTGCAGCATTCAATGCATTGCTGCTTGTGGCATTATGTTTGTCTTGTCCTTGTGTCCTGATTCCAGAGACAGCCAAACCAATTTTAATTAGCAAATCTTTCCCTCAGTGTTACAGCACATTGGATAAAACCTTTCTGGTGCAGAAGGGGTGATGAGGGAGCATAGAGAATTTATCCCCATTAACAAGTTGGACCTTTACACAGTGCTCAAGAGAGCTTTGCAAAGGAAAGCTGCAAGTGTGACAACTCATACACTGCTTTCAGGGAATGCTATCAGCAAACCAAAGGTGACAATGAGTACTTTAACTATGGATTACATATACTGTCATCAGTGGCAAGGATTACCCAGTATCAAGCAGAGATGCACCATCTTCTTACTCAAAGAGGTAGCTAAGTGTTCTGCACAATCCTGTTCCTCAGTCAGCCAGCAGCAAAGGATGGGTCATTCTTCCCATGCCCATAGCTCCTTCTTGCAACAGTTACCACATCTTCATCACCAACCTACAGGTAACACCTCAACCCTTCTGAGTTCGAGGACCTCAAACTCAAGTTTCCAAAGCTTTGATAACAACAGACTTGATTACAAAGAGGTCCAAAATTACAATCTGGTCTCAGTCCTATTCCGTTTGAAAAATACTTCAGTCAGCCAAAAGTCAACCCTGAAGCTTTCTTTTAAGTTAGAAACTTAACAGCATTTTCATTGCTCCTATTCTGTATACTTGTGGTCACACACATGCACATGCCTCCAGTTGAGTTACTTGCAGTTACTCCACAGTAACTGTGTTGTCTGATAGTTTCTTTGGAGTAATACAGGGAATGACAAGACAGTTTTTGGGTCACTAATTTCAACTAATTTTAACTAAACCATCTTCAGTATCACAGTCATAAAAATCACTCTATCACTCAAAAGAGATCTATTGCTTTTAGCTGTGCCCCACCACACAGCTAAGCTTTGGATGCAAAAAAAGCCCAACCACAACAACATAAGCGTGTCAGTTATTACTTCATTGAGTTGTTTAGTAAATACAGCCAGGCATACCAGTTCATATATCCCACTAATAAGGACTCCACAACACCACTCAACACAAGTTCTTACACAGACCCATTAATTCTAATGAGGATAAGTCATTTACAAGTACATACACTAGAATTTAGGCACACTAATTCCCTCTATTTACCTGGCAATTGCTTAATCCAGTTTCCAACATGACCAAACCCTCTGGTCTAGCTACCATCCTCAGAGAAGAAACATCTTATTGAAACAAGCTAGGCTGGAGCACAAGTTGGTCAGGTTTTATTGAAGCAAGGGAGGTCTGGTACATACTCATCGAGGGACTCAACTTAGCTCAACTCTTACTATGGGCAGCTGTAGGCAATGAAGAAATGCAATCTGTGCTGATTCAGCTCAGCTGTAAGGGCAAAACTCAGCCCCAGAAAGATCTCCAAGGGAAAGCAGCACCTGAGCAGGTGCTACAGCACAAGCACTTAGGAATATTGCCTCCTGGTGCCAATAGAGGAAGGATTGCCCAGTGTTTTCCAACTTTTTAAGGCAGTCAGTGTCAATACATAAATGTCTTTAATGTATGCACATTATTGCAGCTATTTTAGCATTACATTGGCACATTAGTTTTAGCAGCAGAAATAAAAGGCTTTGTCAATAATAAGCTTGATACTATTCTGCATTATGCTATTGTAACTGTAGATCTTGTATACAATCCTATAATTGCATCTCCACTGCTGTAACACTCGCAATTGCCTCCCTCTTTCTTTAATCTCTCCAGCAGAAAGACTAAAGTTCAGACTATTCCACATCTGGCAATAATCTAGAGAACATCAGTTTACCGGGTAGATTCTATCAGTCCTAATAGGATTAAAGGTATTTCTGCCATTTTCAAATCCTCAGAAGTAACAAACAGTTTTTAAAGGAATGGGTGATCATAGAATCATAGAATGGTTTGGGTTGGAAAGGACCTTAAAGCTCATCCAGTTCCAACCCCCTGCCATGGGCAGGGACACCTCACACTGGACTGGGCTACTCCAACCTGGCCTTGAACACTGCCAGGGACGGAGCATTTACCACTTCTCTGGGCACCCTGTGCCAGCACCTCAGCACCCTCACAGGGAAGAACTTCTTCCTTATATCCAACCTGAACTTCCCCTGCTTCAGTTTGAACCCATCACCCCTTGTCGGGTCGCTGCAGTCTGTGATGAAGAGTCCCTCTCCATCATCCTCGTAGGCCCCCTTCAGATACTGGAAGGCTGATGTTCACCCTGGTGCCCTGCAACCAGAATAGCTGATAACAAATCTACCAGAATAATTTCGCTGCGCCTGCATCAAAGATTACTTTATGATGAGGACTTACAGTGAGTCTACCACATAAGCCAGAGGAGAATAGGTCACTCTGGAACAAGAGCATAGTAGGCAATACCCAATCGCATGCATGTGTAGATTTAGGTTTAATTAAGATGTTAAAATAAAGTCCCTAGAATATACTCAGACACAGGCAGTGTCACTGCTACTACACTGTTACCCCTGCAAGTTATCTGGTTAAAATCACTCTGCAAATAGAAGAGTTGGAACTCACTACAGATTTAACAGTTGCCTCTGCTCTCCAGAGGTGCTGCAGCAAAGCATTAGGAGAAAATTACAGCTTTTTGAAATTTGCTTTTGAATTGCACTTCTTAATCTACTATTTTGCGGGGGGGGGGGGGGGGGGGGGGGGG
>JAOEHX010007863.1:34707-45330 GCA_025448015.1 Bolborhynchus lineola
AAGCTACCAAAGAACTGGAGAGAAGGGGAGTGCCGGCAGCTCCTGCTGCTTCCTTCCCCTTCTCCCAGCCCCAGCTCGCCCATGTTGTCCTCTCCTGCTCTTGCCTTTCAGCGTGTCAGACCCCAGTGGCTGTTGTCACGTTACTTGCCGGGGCTGGATGCAGAACAGCATCCAAAGAAAGAATGTTATGTTTCTGCTTCCCCTGAGCAACCAAGTGCAGTTTAACACAGTTTTAGGTTTGCTGCCTTTCAGTTCCTGCTTGAAAAAGGTGAAAAGGGGAAGCAAAAAAAAAACCCAAGCAAAAATCTCCATCGACTCAACTGTTATGTTCCTTCGATGTGGAGGCTGATCGCTTAGGATCAGTGGGGAATAGACTCTGCCAAGCTGATTGAATTAGGGCTTTTTTACCTCCCCACAAAGCTGCTTGGAGCTGGTGGGAGGGCTGCTCTGCTCAGCACAGCCCGTGACAGCGTTCAGTGTAATCACTTTGGTATCAGGGTTTATTACCATGGGCAGATCCTGCTCGTGCTATGAGATGTGTTCTAGGGCCACTGTTCTGGTGTGCAGCTGTGTGTTAGGCTATACCTCAGATGGTGCCACTGGTGCTCATGAAGACACGAAGCTTCAGGTTGAGCCATTCCTGTCTGGAGCAGCAGGAGCAGTGCAGTACTTGGCAGCAAGGAGCCTTTTGCCCAAGTGTTTATCCAGGATGTTGCAGCCAGTGCTCTTGTGGGTTCTTTAGGAGCACCTAGGGTAGATGGTTAAGGCTGTGACTGTCCAGGATACATGGTTGATGCTATGGGCACCTAGGGTAGATGGTCAAGCTACCACTGGAGTTGCTGTGTTCTGCCTGGGCCCCCCAGCTGGAGCAGTGGCCTCGTTGGCTTGTGAAGGTGAGCACCGGTGGTAGATAGGCTGCTACCTCCATTAACTGCTCCAAAAGCATAAGGTTGCAAAGCAGAAGTCTCCATTCCTGGCTCTTTGTGCAGTAGAGGGGATGCTTACAGTGGCAAATCCCGTGTCAGGGCTCCAGGGTCCCGTTCTTGCCACTGGTTTGCTGTAACGCTCTTGGCTAACCCACTCTGTGCTCGTTTCCAAAGCCAGCAGTACAGCTTTGCAGGTGCAGATGGAGAGTTCATGGGTGTGCAAGTGCCTCTGTGTGTCAGTAGGACCCTGGATCACACCCTGCGATGGCTGCATGCTTGTGAAAGCCAGGGTCCTTTCAAGTGTAGACCAAGCCCCGTGTGCTCGCTGCTGGGAGCGGGAGCTCTGCAGGATCCAGGCTGCTCAGAATCACAGCTCTGCTGCTTTGGTTTTCCCATGGGTTTGGTTTTGCTGGGAAGGACCGAGCATCTTGTCCATCCTTGCCTTCTGTGCGGTGGCATCTTGGAGCTTCCAATGGAGCTGGGAGGTCTCACGTGCTGTGTGACTGCTCTGAAGCCCTTGTGGTGGAAACCTGCCCTCAGGAAGGGCTGATGCTGAGCACACGCAGAAGGCACCAGTTGTGTGGCCCAAGCCCTGCTGAAACCTGTCACTGCTCAGCAGGCACCTTGCTGCTTGCAGCCAAGTTTCTCTCCTGTAGCTCTGCAGTGTCCTTGGATCCTGAATGGGGAGGTTTTGTGCTTTTCTAGCTCCTGCTGCTCCCAGATAGGGAGCGTTGCAGTTGCAGGACACAGTGTCCGAGGTGGGGCTGCTCTTACCTGCTTGAGGTGCAACTGAAGTTGGGCCGGACGCTGGCTCTTCTCCTGACCTGTAGAGCACATCAGCACCGCCGTGACCCGTCTGCCTTTGGGGATGCCAGTTGTTGGAATTGCCCCACGGCCCTTGCTGTCTGCCTGCTGCTATTGGGGTGGCAGCTCCTGATTTTGGAGGGGCAGCTGAATTCCACCTGGAGAGTGCAGTCAGGAGCATCCGAGCCGGTCTGCAGAGCTCCCCACTGAGGCATGCAAACAGCAAACAGCTTTGTCTGTCACAACTGCAGAGGCTGTGTGAGGAGCTGTCACTCTGTTCTGACAGTGTCCTCTCCCATCAGATGGCCCTGGGCTCTCTCACACTGCCTCTCGTGTAATCCCTTGGCTGCCTTCCATTTGGCTGGTGCTTGCCATGGCGCTGACCCGATTTCCTGCCCTAATTCACCAGAGGGGTTGCCCAGGCTCTGCAGCCCCCAGGGTCTCTGCTGCCCTGGGCTCGTGTCCCTGCTGTGGGGGGAAGCCCAGCATCACAGGTAGGAAAGCCCTGGGACTCTCCTGGGAAGCTCCTGAAGGGCAGCACCTTCCCAGCTCCTCTTGAGCAAAACATGGGGCTGAAAGCTGGAACTTGCCTCCTCCTCCAGAGCAGCGCTGGAGGAGCTGTGGCCTCTGCAATCAAAGGGCCATTAAAATACTTCCCTTGTTTCCCAGGCTAATTGATCTCAGTCAGTGATTTAAATCTTTCTGTGGCAGGAGCGTTCTATTTAAAGGAAACTGCCATTTACATGAAAAGCCCAAAGCACCACACCACTTTCTGCCTGCTGTTCTTCCTTGGGAAGCTGACGGGGATGGTCATTGGGAGGTAGAAAGCAGGCCTGTTTCTTCTCTTTTTCTTCAGTTGCGTACGGACTCTCTCTGTTCTTCTGTATGGTCGGGGGCAGCCCCAGACCTGGAAATTGCTCACTCCATGGTTCTTTTCCATGGCCTCTCATTAACTGGAATGTGTTATTTTGTTAAGGATTCAGCTGCTGGTGCGAGCAGCGTTAATGGGCATTGCTGCAGTGAGTTTGGGGAGACCTTCCCTAAGAGCTGTGCGCAGATGCACTGCGCAGCCAGAGCCAGGACCCGCGCCCTGTAGAGCTGGGAGAAAACCCAACAGCGCGGGCAGAGGAGGTGTGGATATGGGGCTGGGGAAGGGAATAGTTTCCCAAATGGCTGCTGTACCTGGGCACAGAACCAGGCCTTGTTTTTCCCAGTCAAACCCAACCTGAGTCATGAAACCTCTGCAGTGAGCACCTTGAAACAGCTCATTTTGTGCATAGGCAAAATGAGGCTCATCTCGGTGGCTGGAGCTGGATGGGAGGTTTCCTGCCAGCCCTGTGCAAAGTGCATTTGAGTGGGCCTCAGGGCAGTGGTCAGGTACTCCTGCCCTCCTCTGCTACCCCGAGGAGCACCATCCCCACTCCCAAGTGCTCCTCAGTTGCAGATAAAAGGCTACTTACTGTATAGAACTGGGGTGGTTTTGATGACTGAAATCAGCACGCTCACTGTTTTCAAGTGGATTTTTTGCCATTGATTAAACCTTTGCATTTCACAATAGTGCTTTGCTAATTGGTACTTTGCATACACAGGAAGCCGATGTGTGGCTCTCTCCACCCCAGCAAAGATTTAATAGCAGATGCAGTAGCAAACATTAGTTATTACTTAGGTTTCCTTCCTTTTATAAATGACATTACAGAACGCTTACCAGCACACTCTGAAGTATTACCATAAATAATTGAATCTAAATTGCAGTTGACAAAATAAGGGAATAAAGCCCCTTTGATGCCCCATTGCCCCGGCTCGCTTCTCTTGTCGTTGCCCTTGGTGCACTGGTGATTTGCAGAGCAGAATCATTCATGCTGGGCCCATGTGTGCGGGGGGCTCTGGTGCTCCGTGAGCTGCAGAGCATCCGTGGAGCCTGGCAGCAGATGGCAGCAGGGGCTGCACCACGCGTGTGGGGCTGGTGGAGAGGGTGCAAAACACATGTGGTGGGTTGGGATTGGAGCTCGTGCAGGTCGTAGTCATAGAAGCACAGGGTGGTTTGGTTTGGAAAAGGACCTTAAGATCATCCAGTTCCAACCCCCTGCTGTGGGCAGGGATGGCTCACACTACACCAGGCTCTGTCCAGCCAGGCCTTGAACAGTGCCAGGGATGGAGCATTCATAGCTTCTGTGGGTACCCTGTGCCAGCACCTCAGCACCCTCACAGGAAGAGCTTCTTCCTTATATCTAACCTGAGCTTCCCCTGTTTCAGTTTGAACCCATCACCCCATGTCCTATCGCTCCAGTCCCTGATGAAGAGTCCGTTCCCAGCATCTTTGTAGCCCCGTTCAGACACTGGAAGGTGCTCTGAGGTCTCCACACACCTTCTCTTCTCCAGGCTCAACAGCCCCAGTGTTCCCAGCCTGTCCCTGTTCAGGCTGATGATGCAGTGCTGTGTTTCAGGAGCTGGTGCAACGAAGAAAGGTGTGTGGAACGTGTGTGCTCCATGGCACGTGATGTAGGAGCTGGTGGCTGGCTTGTCTTGCTGAGATCCAGATCACAGCAACTTAGAGACGGATCTGACTCCTCTCTGCTGAATGGTCCCTCCCATGCTTTTATCCACAGAGGATTAGCCTCCACAGCACAGCTCACAGCTTTTAGCTCTGGAGGTCCTGGCTTTGATCTGTTCTTGGCCAAGACAGCAGTTGTCAGATAAGATGGTAGTAAAAATCAAGGAAGCTCCATCTTAGACACGTTAAGACGACATCAATGGGAAGTGAATCTTCCTCCACTGCGGGAGAAAGCGGCTCCATTTGTAAGTGTTTGAGACTGGTATGTGACAACGCAGCAGCACTGACCCAAGGGAAGGAAGATGTTGACAGGAGGTGAGGCTGAATTCCCCACAAGCGATTCAGGTACGTGACCCCATGCCTGCTGGGGTCAGGAGGCAGGGGGATAGTGCAGAAAGGCTTTTTCCCCATGGTTATGGGCTGAAGGGGGTGCAGAAGTTAAGGTGGGGATATCTAGAGGTTGTGTGGTCAGTTGGTAGGTGGTGGACTTAGTGTTCCTTCAGTCAGTAGAGTCTTCATGGCATGCAAGAGGAGGCAGCATCTGAATTGCATCCTCCTGGAAGGCAGAGACCCGTGCTTCCCTCCCAGATCCTCTTGCTGCGTGTGTTCCCCGTGCAGGCTAGGAGATGCCTTGCTGTCCTTGCTTCTGAAGTACCCTTTCCTTTACTGCCTTCTCCATCTGCCAGCTGCCACCCAGGCTGTGGTTGCTGAGGGTTCTGGATTGGTTGTCATCCCACTCAAGGACACTGAATTAAGCTTCTGTGTCACCTTGCTTAAATGCCTGATTAGGTTAAACCTTCCCTGCTTGGATTGAGTGATGTAGCTCTTTGGCTCTTTTCTGTTTGCCTCCTATAGGAACTGGAGAGGAAATAAGTCATCTTTTGAAGGAGCTTCCTTGGGGGCAGGAGATGCTGTCACCTCCCAGGTCTCAGCTGTGCCCCACACTGCAGATGCTTATTAGATTAATGTCTGCTCGAGAGCACCTGGGGACGGCAGCAGCCGCGGGTGCTTGAGACCCAGCCATGGGTGTCTCCTCGTAGAGGATCTTTTCCCAACCAGAGGTTCTTGCTGCTCAGCTTCATTAGATGGTTAAGTTAGGGGAAAAGAGCATCTGTTTGTTGTGTAAACAAGTGCCTTGTGTGGAAATGTCATCTACGGAGTATTTGTGAGAGAGGAAAAGTGTATCTTCACCAGACCCAGGTGCCAAAATGAAGGCTTTCACTCTGGGCCAGGCTTTACCAGGGAGCCAATACTTACTCCTTTGTGTCTTTCCCCTTTGGGTGTCCTTTTCACTCAGTTCTTGCATTGGTTTTCTCCCTAAGACCCTGGCTCACATCAGCCTTTCATCTGCTTGGCAAGGGCTGTGTGGTTGTGTCTTTTTGAGACCAGCGAGATAGGAATCTCCTGGGTCCCTAAAAGGAATCTCTGAGGGTATTCCCACCCTTTCTGTGGCCTGGCAAGCCCAATATTATTCTTAGAAGGCAAGCAGAGTGCATCTCAAGGCTGCCTGACCAGAGGAATGTCGTTCTTGAGCGTGTGTGGGATGGAATCTGGGCTCGAATTGGCCTGTGGGACACAATCTCTGCAGAACAGTTTTATTTACTCTGTGCCACTCTTCCCCTCCAGTCAAGGATGTTCTCTTGCAACTTAATTGGTCCCAGTTCCCACCTTAGAAAGCTGTGATGTTCCCTGCACCGTGGCTGCCTTTAATTTTGGGGGGATTGTTAAAGTTCATGAACGCAGTCACGTTTTATGCCATCTGCTGCATGCAGAACCATCGGTGGGCACGGAACGGGAGTCGGGAGCATCCTTGCTCTGTGACTGCACCTCTTAAGCCTCCTGCCCTACGTTTGCCTGCCCAGGTTTGCTTTTCTGAGCGAGGACTTCTCTTGCCATGTTGATGTCCGGTGTAATCAGCCTCAGGCCTGGGTTGGGGTTCTCCTCCTGCAAACAGCCCTGTTAGGGCTTGGCAGAGGAGCCGCTCGTTCCGTCCAAGGGCACAGCAGATGACAGTGTGACTGTGGAAGAGATCGCAGCTAACCTAGAGCTGGGAGAGCATTAGAAATCCATTCTGGACATCACCACTAAGACTTTGAAAGGGGCTATTGCGATGAATGATTCACACGGTTCACATGGAATATGGCTTGACCTGTTTTCACAGCAGCAGTGTGCAGAGAAGATGAAGCATGTCCCGTCCTGCTTGTTGCAGACATGAAACGTTTCTGTACCATGCAGGCTAACGTAAACCCAGCGCTGGCAGCTTCATCTTTAATGCACAGAATCATTTCTGTTGCCTTTTGAGGCCGAGAGGAAAAGCAAAGCTTTCAAGAAGGAAAGAAACCAACTCCGGCCCAGCAGAAGGAGCTGCGCGTGGTTTAGCATTCCACAAAGTTTCCCCGAGTCCTCCAAACCTTTAATTGACTCCGGAGCATGAAATTGCAAAGGGGAGCGAGTGTGAGAGCGTGCGGAGTGGCGCGAGCGCGCTGAATAATTTATTGTCCTTTGAAGTTGCAAGAGAAATCTCAGCTGCCTTGGGGAGCCGCTTCTGCCCGCTCTGAACAGGTTTCTCCTCACTTTCAGCTCATTCAGAGGCCGATAGCTTTGCATTTTCTGCATGATTAATGAGCATAACTCCCCCCCCCACGCACACACAGTCCCCACAGAGCGGCGGGGGGAGGAGGTTTGGCGGGGGGGTTAATTAATAAAGGCAAATTAATTTGGCTCCGTCCTCTTCCTCCCTCACCTCCATGGAGCTGCTGGGTTCGCTCATCAGGCGGAGCGTGCCGGTGGGTGCCAGCTCTTCAGCCTGGCCGTGGATCTGTCGGAATGAAGGTCTACAGTGACACTGGAGGTATTCTGCAGATGAGCTGTTGAAGATCACCTTGAGACTGGCTCCTGCGATCAGCACCCAGCGAGCCAGGAGGATCCTCAGCTCTCATTGTTCTTTGCCTCTATGGGTAGGATGTGCTTGGGTTTGAGGGCTTCCTGCGTGCTCTTTTGCTTTATGATAGGTGCCAGGCACTGGGTTTGTGACTGATCTCTGGCGGTGACAAACACCCTGTGTGCTGTGGAGAGAGGTGGATGCCTTCCATGCATATGGATGTATGATGGTAGCCTGGAGAATTCCTGCTGAAACTGGATGACTTCATGCTAGCTGCTGTTCCCCTGTGATAAGGCATGGTCCCATCTCCGAAAACTAGACCAGAAGGAAGGATTATGCTTCCCCTCCAGCAGGCAGGATAATGTGGTTTTTCTCACCTTGGGTGTCAGAACTAGGAATAGATCTTTGGTAGCCTCAGTCTTACCCTGCTTCCACTGCTGCAGGCTCGTACCTCCTCTTCCAAAGGGTCTATATCTGAGCAAGTTGCAGAGAGGAGCCTGAAGGCTGTATGGATGTGCCAGATCCCTAAAATGACAAACCTCCTGGCAAGAACAGCTTGGTATGGTGCTGGCTAGGAAAGGTGTGCTGCCTCATCCAGGCTGAGGGGCAGGCTTGGAGCTGGCAGCGCAGGCTGGAGTCAGAAAGGAGCAAGCATCAGAGCTGTTGGACAGCCCGGGTGGCAAAGGGGCATGAAATGAATTCTTGATCTATCTCACCCATCTTCTGCTTGTCTTACATCCTATACTGGGTCATATCCTTCACTGCTCTCCTTCATTCTCTGGGGCCTTGCAAGAAGGGAGAGGGGGGAATCTTTCAAGTGCCATTCCCATGTCCCCCAGGGCAAGCGCCTGCCTTCGCTCCTGCCCAGCCCGGCTTTGCTGAGGTGGGTACAGGCTTTGGTGGAGCAGCAGCAGGGGAGTAGCACGGTGGAAGCATCTCACTTCTGACAAAGCATCCTGGGTCTTTTTTTACCCTCCCTTCCCAGCCTCACCAGCCCCATCTCCCTGAAGGGAGCCAAGAGCTGCTGACAGTAAGAGGAAGTCTCTGTCTGAAGCCTATAATTATCCTGTCTGCCTTCCCAGAAAAGGCCAGTTGGGGAGCGAGCACGCTCGTGTTCCACGGACCAGCCCCGCGTTCTGCTGCCTCCCCAATTACTGCTTAATGGACTTTTTATGATGATAAGACGACTGGGTTGGGGAGAAGTTATTGACGGGGAAATGGAGTGTAATTCACTCCTTGTTTGTTTGTCTGTCAGAAACCCCTCATTTTAACTTTAGTTGTGAGGCACTGGGAAACAGCCCGAGGGAAAAGAAATGCAGACTGTCAGTAAAACCCTGGATTTGAGGGCCACAGTCTGTGCAGGACCCTTCCAAAGGGTGTTTTCAGTCTTGTTGAGTGTCTCCATAGAGACCCTCCCCACCGCCTGCATCAGTCCTGCTCCCGGTTTGCAGCTCTCACTCCTCTTGTGAAGACAAATGTAAATCTCAGAGCCATCTTCCTTGCCTCTACCCCTCTTGCAATCTCCCCCGCTCCCTAATGCCGCTGCTTTGAAATACAGACCCATTCCAAACATCCCATTCTTGCTCCCCACTCTCCATCTGTCTCAAATTTGGCTGCTCTCTCCTGGTTTCATCTGCTCCATGGTTTGTCTCCTCCATGTAATCTTCACTTCCTTGCTCTGGCTCTGAACACCTCCCTCCCTTCCCTCTTGCTCCAGTTCTCTTACATTTTCTTAGAATCAGACTGGTTTGGGTTGGAAGGGACCTCAAAGCTCCTCCAGCTCCAACCCCTGCCACGGGCAGGGACCCCTTCCACTGGAGCAGGGGGCTCTGAGCCCTGTGTCCAACCTGGCCTTGAGCACTGCAGGGATGGGGCAGCCACAGCCTCTCTGGGCACCCTGTGCCCCATTTCTTCCTCATGTCTAATCTAAATCTTCCCTGTTGATGTCTCCTCATCCCACCCTCTGCTCTCCTCCATCTCCCATCGCTGGGGTGACAAAGCTGTTCCTCTGCTCCTCCGGCCATGCCTCGAGGTGGGCCCCCGCTGCTCAGCACTCCCACCCAGACCCCTCAAATGCAGGGCATGCAGCAGCCCATGCGTGTATGACACCTTTCCTACAGCAGCTAAGGGGCACTCAGTGCATGGCTGGAGCCGGATCGTGCGATCCTGTAGAGGATTTCGGGGGGGAGATGAAAGTGCTACTGCCAGGGCTGTAGTTGGGGCGTACATTGTGCTCCTTCTCCCCTTGTGAGCCTGTCATCGGCTGTGGAAGAAGGTGGAGGAGGAAGAGGGGGGGTTGACCCTTTGCATGCCAGCGGGAGCACCATCGGATTCCTTCCTTGCTCTTGAAGTTAGCGAGGGGTGAGAAATAATGAGAGATGTCACCGTTGAAGTGAGCGTGACCTGGCTCTTGGGACGTGACAGAGCTTTTGTCTGGCTTTTGGTTTTTATCTTCTCCCACCCAGAAGTGCCTCTGGAAGAACATCCCCGAGCTCTGTCTCTGGTGAGCTCTGGTGGTTATTTTCCTGCTCTCTATTGCAGTGTTTAGAGGTGGTGGTTGTGTGCGGTCCCCCCCGGGGTGCTGAGTGCTGTTCTGAGAGCAGCCTCTGCTCCAAATAGCTCGTGGTGTCTAGACTGAGGCAGGTGTGAGCAATGAGGATTGTCACCTCCGCGCTGGGGACGTGCAGGCAGGGTGAGTGCCCAAGGTCAGCCCAGTCTGCATCCGAGGCAGAGCACTGAATCCCCATTACAGGAATCATCTGGAGCCTGCCAGAGCGGAGTGGGGTGTGCTGAGAGCAGAACATCGACCGTGAATGGCTTAATGGTCTCATCTTTACCTTCGCTCCGGAAAGCCAGAGGAGCATACGTGTGTGTGTGTATGCACAAGGACGGGTAAACCCGGACCTGCTCGGTGCTCCTGAGCTGGGGTAAAGGCTGTTGCTGGCTGCTGTGGCCCCAACCTCTCTTACAGCGTGGGCAGCCCCACAGGGGAATGGGGGGCTCTGCCCCACGGGGCCATTTGTTGCAGGTGGGTTGGGAGCAGCGGGGCCGCCGTGCGCCTTCCTCGGGAAGGCTGCGGGAGCTCTCCCGCCGGCCCCAGAATGTCACAGCCCTGCGCCGCGGCTCAGGTGCCGCCATCCCGAGGGTGGCGACCGCGGTGTTCGCTCCCCAGCGAAGGAGGGGCTGAGGCGCCGATGGAAGCAGCGCCGTGCGCAGGATGGGGTTTGCGGGCGGCTGCCGGCACCGCGCGGGGTTCCTCTTCATTCCTCCTCCATTGCGGAGCTGCTCTCTGAGGCTGTGAAGCACAGAGGTGAATTTTGCCCTCCTGCTTCGGCACTGGGTCCTGAGCCTGTCCAGAACCTGCCCTGAACCTGTCCTGAGCCTGTCCTAAGCCTGCCCTGAGCCTGTCCTGAGCCTGTCCTGAGCCTGTCCTGAACCTGACCTGAGCCTGTCCTGAACCT
>JAOEHX010007867.1:0-16508 GCA_025448015.1 Bolborhynchus lineola
TGCCCCATCCCTGCAGTGTTCAAGGCCAGGTTGGACACAGGGGCTTGGAGCACACTGCTCCAGTGGAAGGGGTCCCTGCCCGGGGCAGGGGTTGGAGCTGGAGGAGCTTTAAGGTCCGTTCAACCCAAAACAGCCTGTGAATTGATGAACTCATTTGTCCCCAGTGACACTGTGAAGGGACAGCTTCAGGTAACAGTAATTGTATCATCTCCTGGGTGCCTAATACAGTAACTGAATTATAATAGGATGAGTCTGGATGGAGATTATATTTATAAAGAGTTTGTTAATGCAGGTTGTATAGAAATTGACTTATCCCTTATAAATTATTTTAAGATGTGCTCGAACCCATTTTAGAGGCAGCCACATTGATTTACACACTTCAATTTATGAAGGCTGCATAAAGGCTGCTATAAACTAAACCGTAGACATTTATAAACGTCTCTGCAACATGTCATAACACATCTTATGGTAATTTATGCCATTAATCATATATTAATTATTTTAAAAGGATGAATGCTGTTGTCACTTAACGTGAATTCTCTTTCTCCTTCTCTCTGGTGTTCTCTTTCCCTATCTCCATCGCCCCTAATGCCCTTCCAACTTGCTAAGTATGACCCTGCTGCTTCAGGCTGAAGTGTGTGGTGAGGCTCTTGGCAAAGGAACCAAAGTCCTTATGCCTCCAGGGTTTCCAGGAGAGCAGGTTTTGGGATGTGTATGTCAGCTCCAAGGCAGAGAGGAATGGTCACTGTTGGCTGCAGAGGGTTTGCTGAGCTGCTTTGCATTAACTTCTCGAATGTTTCTTCCCCATCATCCCATCACTCAGCCAGGGAGCAAACCGGGGGCTGCATTCAGCAAACCTTGTCACAATTGCTCAGCATGAACAAGGATGTTAATAGCGGGCCCAGGCAGGGATGTGGCTTTCAGGCACTTGGGTACAGGATTAACAACCGGAGCATGTCTCAGCATCACTCACTCTGGTATTGATTCCCCCATCGTGTTTCAACAAAAGGGGAGAAATGAAAGGAAATATGGATAAAAAATGGATCAAAGCTGCATAGAGCAAAAGTCTCTGTGGGGGCGATGACTCTTTTAATGTGGTTAAACCTTTCTCCTGATAGCCATCTCTTCCCTTCCCCTTTCATGCGCTTTGAAGCTGTATGTTCCAAATCCTCTCCTTGAAATCTCGCCCAAGGGAGCCTCGTCACTGGGGCTTCACTGGCATTGAGCAGCGCAGCCGGGCACTGCAGCCACCACCAGCCCCGGCACTGTGGCCACACTGCAGCTGATGCCAATGGCTGTCCCCTCATTGCAGATTGGGTTTGTGCAGGAATGAAATGGGAGGGGAATAGCATCACCTCCCTCTGCCTGAGGTGGAAACCACATCTGCAGGTAGAAAAGCACTGAGAAGAAACGGCTGCATTTCAAAAGCTGGCTCCATCCCGGTGTCAGCGACTCCTGTCGCCTTTGAGTCGTGTTTGAGCTGGGTTTTGTGTGGATGCAGCCAAGGCCCAGCGGGGCGTCCCGGTCCCCATTCACCTGAGTGCTCCCCGGCCCCTTGTGGCTGCAGAATGTGGCATATTTCAGTTATTCTTTGCCTCTTTAACTGGGAGGGAGGGTTTGGGGGCAGCGGGGGGGGCAGCATTCAGCTCGCTCTCAAGCTCTCCATTCTGCTGCCTCTTATAACAATAGAGCATGGCAGCTCCCTGCTTCCTGCGGGCTTCCCACCATGCGCCTTTCAGAGAGGGAATTGGGTCTCCATTGCTGGCAAGTCATTAGAGCCCTCCCAGTGCCATGGTCAGTGTGTGCCAAGTGTGGTTACCCCAAACCCCACCGTGCTCTGACACAGCCACAAAACCAGCACCTGAGCCCCTTGGCAGAGGGAAACCAGGAGGGCAGATGTGCAGGAGGGGGATGGAGCAGGGTGGGCTGAGCCTGGGACCCATGTGCTGCTGTGCAGTGCCCCACTGTTTCTCAGCCCCCCTTGAGCACCCTGTGAGCTCTGGGAATGGAAAGTTTCCCAAGGCTGGAAGCCATTTCCCCAGGTATTGTAATGGGAATGTCCATCACAATGTGAGAGGGAGAGCACCGGACAGGAGCCAACGGGCATTAATTATGCAGCTTCCTGTGCATGGACAGGAATGGACTCGGTGACTTACCTCTTTCTCACCAGAGCAGAGAAAAAAGGCCTTGAACCTGCGTTATTTCTGCTGCTTTGTGGCCTTTGAGATGTAAGGACCTTTCCTTAACTGATATGGAAATGACTCTTTGTTCTTGGTTCCATCCAAGCTCAATGCGCAGGTTTACCCTGAGGTTTTGTTGCTGCCTGCTGCTAAAAGATCCCTTCCAACCCAACCAATTCCATGATTCTGTAAGAGGAGGGAGCAGGATGCCAATGGAGAGCCTCTGTCCCTGCTGTAGCTTTGCTTTCCCTCACAGAGCAGCTGTTGGGCACTGACACCCAGCCCTGGCCTTGGCTGTGGTTAAATCACTGCTCTGCCACAGCTCTGTGCTGTGGGTGAGTGAAAGGCCACCTCAGTCCCGGCGGGAAGGGCTCCTCTGCTTCCCTGCAGCCTTCATCAGAATGCCTCTTGGGAAGGGTTGCTCTGGGCTGGCCTCTCGGTCTTGCTCATTTTTCTCTCTCTGTTAAAGCCTTTTGCTTTTCAACGCGTGGCTTTTCCTCCTCTAGAGGGAAGTGCAGCTGATGCTGTGGTGTTGGCAGGATGGTGGCTCTTTGGCCTTGGGCTCAGGAGCAAGACTTTGGCCCTGACGGAGCCTGATGGCTTCCTGGGAAAAACTCAGCCCAAGGTGATGCGGTCCCCAGGGCCTGGTTCACAGCACAGAGACCGTGCAGCCACAGCCCTGGTTGGTAATGGTTGGACCTGATGATCTGAAAGGTCTTTTCCATACTAGTTGATTCTAAGCCCTGTACACTGTAGGATACCCTTAGGCTTTCTTGTCCCCAGCCCAGAGGATTTAGGCAGGATGATTTGTGTCCCAGGGCAGAGGATCCCAGTTTGAAGCATGAATTAGGCAGAGCTCTATGTTCTGCTGCCCAGGTCTGCAAAATGAGGAGGTTTTCTGGGAATTGTGCTTTGCAGGGAGCAGGGAAGAGATCCAGCCCTGTGGGCAATGGGATGCTGAGGGAGTCTGCACCCCAGTGCATCTCTGTTCAGCGTGGGAGCTGCTTTTCCCCTGCGTCCTAGCCGTGGTCCAGGGTTCAGAGCCCTGGAAGCAGGAGCAGAAAACACTGGGAACAGCCAAGTCCTGGCTGGAGCCTGGCTGGCTGTTGGGGGAGGAGGTTCTGGGGAGCTCGTGGGGATCCTGTTAATGGTGCAGCTCCTTCATGTGGTCACAGCAAAGCCTCAGTCCAGGCGGGCTGTCTCCTGTGTTACGGAGCTATCTGTTCAGTGCTCTGACATCTTTATTACAAGCAGTCAGGGAAATGCAGCCAGAATGGCAGATTTCTTTAATCATGCTATTACACAGCTCTTCCCTTTGTTATATATAGGCTTTAATATGTCATACATCAGGCAACGGGTCAACAGAGAATAGAGTGGAGAATTTAGTGCAGGACGAATGGATTAACCGTTCCAGCCAGGAGGAGGCTCCTCTGTCTCCCTGTCCCCTCCCAGGGTAATAAAGAGGAACAAATGGGCTCTTTTATTTGTCCCATTAGCAGAGCAAATGCTTTAATGCTAAAATAAGTGGAAGTAAATGGGCTGAGCAAGCTGCCTGCTGACTCAGCGCCCACCAGCTGCTTACAGCAAGGGGCAATCGGGGGAGCACCAAAGGGCCAGCCCCCAGTGGGGATTGGAACATGTCCCACATCGAGGGCTGCTCAGACAGCAGTGATTTGGTTTTGTGGAAGTGCAAAGCACTGAGCTGCATCCCTCTGCCGGAGCAGCAGGATGTGTTCCATGCTGGAGCAGCGTGGTGGGGTGATTGGCTTCTCCGCTTGCAACTGCTCCATTGGGAAGACTTTGCACTGGGACAGGGATGAATGGAGCCCCTCCATTGTCTTGGGGGTGCTGGAGTGGCCAGCATAGGATACTGGAGTGGCTGGCATGGGATGCTGGATTGGCCAGTGCGATGCTGGAGTAGCAAGTGTGGCATGCTGGAGCATGCAGCACAGGATGCTGCTGTGGGAGCTGGGCAGTGGGGCATGTCTGGGGCAGCCCTGGCCCTGCAGCCCCTCTGCTTCCCAGATCTGTCAGGAAGGAGCCTGTGTCCAACCAGCTCAGAGGAAAACAAGTGAAAGCAAAGTAAATCAGAGCCTGGATCGTTGAGGTGATTCCTGTGCCTGCTCCTGCACAGCCCTTGATGTTGGAGGCCTTCAGTCAGAATAAGCAATAATGGCAAAAGATCAAAGGAGAAGGGGGGGATGACTCTCTCAGGTGTGCTGTGAACCCCCAGGCCCTGCCATGGGAAACATGTCCTTTAGCTGCTTTGTGCATCACCTCATCCTGGAGCAGGGGACCCTGCTCCCGCATGGGGCTGGCCAGGATGTGGCTGTTTCTTGCTTTCCATCCCAAACCCCTGCCACCAGCCACCAGCTGTGTTCTAAGGGGTCACTCTATATGTGATTGCCCAGGCTGGCTCCTCATCCACCACCACCTGAAAGCCCTGAGGGCTCTGTGTGGCTTTGCTTGTCTGCTCCATCTCTGCTTCTCCTGCCAGGTGCTGGGCATCTGCCTCCACAGCACTTCCCCTCCTGGATTTGTGAAAGGATTTATCCTGCAGACTGTTTCCCTGTTGACTTTAATCATGAAGCTGGAATCGCTGCTGCTGGATGTAAATACCGTGTGCAGGCTCCGTTTGCTGAGGCTGCTCTCGGGCACAGCAAACATCACCAGACGTAGGGAAGGTGATCCCGGATTTTGAGGGATTGGTTCCTAATCCCATCAGCTTCCATCAACACATCTGCTGGTTTGCTCCATTGATGCTCTTGAAAAGCACAGCGTCGCTGGCAGCAGCAGCCTGGCCACGTTGTGTCCACACGGGTCCAGACTTGCTCTGAATTGCCTCAAAGCATCTCCTTGGAGTTGCCTCTTCTCTGCCATGTCTCACTGGGCAGGAGGGATGCTCTGAGCACCTGGGGAACACTACAGTGGGGAAAATGGGTTCAACAGCATCTGTTGGAGATCTTTAGAGTTTTGAACCACATCCTGACCAAAAAAAATGTCTTCTTATGCTGAAGGATTGCCCAAGGGACAGCTCTGTCAGCCTTTGTGGAGTCAGCCAGCCTTTTAGATGGTAATTACCCTGCAAAGCTGCGAAAAGCCTTACCACTGCCGCTAGCATAAGTGTGTGTGTAGGGAGGGCAGCCCCGTGTACTGCACATGGCAGCGGAGCCAAGTGGGCCCCTGGGACTGAGTGCTGAGAGGTCCTGGAATTGTCCCGAAGGAGAAGGGGCGGCAGGAGCAAGCAGATGGGCTCCAAGGAGGAGAAAGCTTTTCGGTTCAGTGTGATGTTATGCAGCTGGGGGGTGAGGTGATTCCTACCAGCCATGCCTTTGAACAGGAAGGATTGATTAGTAGCTGGTTTGCACCCTGGTCTCAGTCTAGCGTTCAAGTGCTGCTGGATCCTTGCTCTGAGCACCAGTAAGGGCAATGCCTGGTCTGAAACTGCCCGTTAGGGATCCTAGAATCCCAGACTGGTTTGGGTTGAAGGGACCTTAAAGCTCCTCCAGCTCCAACCCCTGCCACGAGCAGGGACACCTTCCATAGAACAGGGTGCTCCAAGCCCTGTGTCCAACCTGGCCTTGGACACTGCCAGGGATGGGGCAGCCACAGCTTCTCTGTGCCGGTGTCTCACCCCCCTCAAACGAGAGGATGTGAGGGATGGGCCGATCCAGCATCCTCGGGGGATGGAGGGAAGCCGGGGCGCGCCGGTACTGCGCCTCCACCCAGCGTTGCGGTTCGGTGTGGAGTCGGCCCCCCTGGCGCTGGCTCCGCTGAGCCCGCGCTGCCGTCCCCTCCGCAGCGGGCAGGAAGCAGTTCATGAAGTTCGAGTGCGCCATCAGCGCGGCGGCGGCGCTGGGCTGCGACCCGGAGGAGCTGAGCACGGCCACCTTCAAGCACCACCTCAAGCGCATCCTGGCGCAGGTCACTGCGCGGGGCCGCCGCCCGCCCGCGGAGGAGGAGGGCCCCGCAGGTACCGGCGCTGCAGCGCTTCGCCTTTGGCTGTGGGTGATGGGGGATCGCGGTGCTCCCTGCGCAGGATGGGGGTGGAGGGTGGCTGCGGGAGAGGACACTCCCCTCGGCTTTGCGGGCAGTGAGGTCCCTTGGAGTATGTTCACGTTGTAACTGTGCTCTGCCAGGTCGCTTCCTGAAGAGCAGGTGAGTTCAGAGAATGTCCCTGCACATGAGCGGTGTGGCTAGTTCTTCCTAGGAAAGGGAGGGAAAATCCCAAACCAGGAGGGCAGCAGGGTGGGCTCATTTCCCCCTGCCCACAGATGAAGCTGTGCTGGTGTTGTGCTGGGTGCACCCGTCTCTGGAAGATCTCTAGCTGGACAAACTGCTCCTGAGCTGCTATAAACCCCAAATTAATACACGAATCTAATTCTGAGGCAGATCCAGCATGTGAGATGGGCCCAGCTTTGAGGTGAACCTTTCCACACCCAACTCATCCTCAGAGCAGAATTACAGCCAGGCCCCTGCAAGTTATTCTGATAAAAGCAAGAGCTGGTCTTTATAACATGACAATAGTTTTCTCTCTTCAATATATGTTAGGCAGGAAGCATGGGGGGAGCTGAAAGCCGGTGGGTGACACGCAGTGATTGTGTGAGGGAGTGATGCTGTGCTTGATGCTACAACCAGCTGGGCTCCGTGTGTGCTGCAAATAGTTGATGTGTCTTTGTCTCCTCTCCTCTCTGTCTGTGCCAGGGCCAAAGATGACGGGTGTGGAGTGTGTGGAGGGGATGGCTTCAGGTCTCTATGAAGAGCTCTTTGGCGCAATTGTCTCGCTGATCAACAGGTATGGAGCTGCTTGGTGCTGCGGGTGACAGCTCTTCTTCAGGGGCTGCTCAAGAGGAGCCTTTGCTGAGGGTCCCAGGGAGAGGCATGGAGCTGGCAACTGCTGCCTGCTTAGAAAGGAAGTTATATGGAGACCTCCATATGGGAGATGCACTGTGCTCAGATCTTCTGAGGTCTGAGTGCCAGCACTGGGGCCAAAAGGGCCCTTTAGAGTATCAGTGCCTGCAGCCTGGTGTTGCACAGGGCAGCACATGTCCTGACCCTCTTCCCAGCATGGGCAGCCTGACACAGAGACCTTGGCCCTCTCCTGTGGCAGCTTCTAAGCTGTATCATGAGCAGACATACTGAGTAGGGCATCACGGCGCTGAAAGGAGCAAGCCCGGCTTCCTGTTAGTAGTAGATGTGACTTTGCAGGCTGAAATCAAGGGTACCAGTACAGGCAGAGCAGCAAACCAGTCCAGGAATCCCACTGTGAGCTCTGCAGATGTGTGCTGGGAGTTGCTCCGTCACAGGGGAGGTTTGAGTTGTCAGTGCAAAGCTCTGGTACCCAAGTAGCTGCTGAGGTGCCCTGGGAGCTGCAGCTCCATCCTGGTGCTGGTGTGGCCAAGCAGGCAGCACCTTCCTCTGCCCCAGGGACTTATTTCCATCTGGAGAGCCAGGATGGGAAGTGCATCCTCTGTGGGCTGATGTATCTGCTCAGGTGCTGTAAATCCAAAGTTGTCTACAGGGATAAATGGAATAAGGTAACACTCTGGTGAGGATCAGCCCCCTGAACTGTTCCATTTTCTCAGTTCTGATGTGCAGCTCAGTTTGTTGAAGTCAGCATCCACATAAAGGCTGATGCCCAAAATACTCCGTGTTGCTGCTGCAGGTTTATTTTAACCTGCAGTTATTTAACCTGCAGAATATTTGTATTGTAATTCCTAGCAACCACACTCCAAAGGGAAATTGCTGATGACACTCAAAGGGCTGACAGAGAAGTAAAATGCTGCAGGTTCTCCTAAATAACAGCATTAGCTCAGGATGTGTCCTGGGTCCCCTCTTCCCTTTAAAGGTAGCTTTGCTTTGCCCAGCTTATTTTCCATCTCAGCCCACCAAAGCCTGTTAAACCACTGCAATAACAATCCAGGCACGTTCCATGGAAACACTGTTTCCTCAGTGAGTTGATGGTGATGGTGAGCCTGAATCTTTCAACCCCAGCTGCAGGAGGGTGCTGCAATGGAAATCTGCAGGCAGCACTTCATAAATATACATCTGTTCATCATTCCACCCTGTGTTTCATGGAAGCATCCTCGCTGCCCCATGCCACCAAGGAGAAATCCTCTAATCTCTCCCTGCTGCAGGGCGGCTGCGGATGGAGCAGCACGATGTGATGGTGATTCAGAATGTGCAGTAAAAACACTCCTGGAGGTTTCCCAGGGTCAGACTCCCCTGCTGCCCTCTCATCCCATGCCACTGTTAAGGGTTCATTAGGCCAGGGTAGGAGAAGTCTGTGTTTTGTGCTTCCATCCAGGCTGATAGGAGATGCTTGCCTTGAATGGATCAAAGATGAGGGAGAAGGGAGAAGCAAAGGGACAGTGTCAGGAGGTGTGGGTGCTCTCTGACAGGAGGCATGGGAAGACAGCGAGATGGGAAGTGCTGGTCACTGCTACATGGGATGATGCCCCCCCAGGGATGCTGCACACCAGGAGGAGGAGGGAGTGTCACCTCCACAGGGAGAGCTGGGGCATGTCCATGGGTAAAACCTATGATGCGAGTGCCTCTTTCCGCAGGTCTTTCTCCTCCCCACACCTCTCCATGGCCTCCATCGCCGTGGTGGACACCCCCGGCTTCCACAACCCGCGGCATCAGCGCCTCGAGCGCGCGGCGACCTTCGAGGAGCTCTGCCACAACTACGTGCACGAGCGGCTGCAGGCGCTCTTCTATGAGAAAACCTTTGTTTCGGAGATGGAGAGGTACAGAGAGGTGAGGAGCAGGGGCTGGGGCTGCTTCCCCCACACGAGGTGGGGCTTTGTCCCAACGGTCCCTGTGCCCTGCCACGCTGTGACCAAATAACTCGGTACCTCCAGTGAGGGGCTGTAGAAATGAGGGGTCTGTTTGGAGCAGCCACCTTGAGCCAGGTCTGTCTTCTCACTGCCCCAGTCATGGAACCTGTTGGGTATTCCTGACATTCCCAAGGTGCCGGGCTGTCTCGTCACCTCTTTGGAAATGCTTCCTCCAGCTCAGGGACTTTGTGTCCTTCTGGTGCAGCTGAGTTTTCTCTCAGGTGATGAATAATAGAGGATAGCAAGGAAGATGATAAATTATTGCAGAAATAAGCTGCTGGAAAACCTACCAGCAGAGATGAATTTATTAAGCTTTCAGGAGTTACTCTAATACCTCTAGCCCTGGGAGAAGAGTTGAATTCCCATGGCTTAATATTCACACAACACTTGCACCAAGTAAGTATCTGTGTGCTCTTCACTAGTGATGAATACATAGGTACTGACTGAGCTTGAAATGGCAGAGGGCTCAGCAGGCTCCGCTTTGATGCTGCCTGCCCTGCTGCAAGCACATTGCCTTTGAGCCATGGGACTGCCACTGTGAGCCTGAGCCCCAGTGACCCATTTCCTCCCCGAGCTGGGTCACACAGAGCTGGGTCACACATAGGGTGACGCTGCCACATGCCCTGGTAGGCAGAAACTGCAGCCCCACTGCTGCTTTCTCCACTCACGTTCTTGAGGCTGCAGACCTGAACCTCCCTGTGTTACCATGGAGAGATGCCGAAGCTCCAGCTCTTGCTGAGCATCCCTGGTTCACACAGGAGCAAGGGCCCACCCTGCCTGTCCCAGGGGCTCCCCCTGCTCCAGGGTACATGTGGGGTTGCTGGGATGGGGTGCGGGTGGTGGGTGACCCTGCAATGGGGGCAGCCACTGCAGCCCTTGGTTGAGGAAGGGAACCCCGCAGAGCCGATTGGGAGCAGCATCCGTGCTACCTTCCTCCCCCTCCATGCAGACGTATCTCCTCTTGGCTTTCCGATGCCAGACTGTGACTGAAGCAGGCTTTTGAATAATGTTTTCCAGGAAAATGTTGAGGTGTCTTTTGATCTTCCAGAGCGCTCTCCTCTGGACACGCTGTCCATCATCGACCTGAGCTCCTCACAGGTAACCTGTTCCCATGGGAGCTGGTTGCTCTGGTCACATTTGGAGCATCCTCCTGCTCAGAGGAGGGAGGGATTCAGAGGCAGAGCAGGGCCCCATGGTGCATTTGGCACAGAGCAGCCTGTGGGGTTGCAGGGGAGGGTGCAGCGTCACCCTAAAATACAAGCACCCATCCTGTCCAAGCGCTGCACCCCAGGCACATCTCCCAGCCCGCCTGCAGAGCAGGATGACTGGTCCCTTTGGGATGCTGTGTGGCTGTGGAAGTCTCAAGGGTGATGGTGTCTGGAGCTGGATCAGGCCAGGAGGGTTTCCTCACGCTGTTCTGGCTGGTCTGGGTCAGGGGACACAGGACAGAGGTGGTGGGGAGCAGGATGGCAGCGGAGGGGGAGCAGGCTGCCACGCCTGCCCCATTCCCAAGCCCAATCCCTCTGCAGCCACAGGCACTGCCGGGCAGCCCGGGATGCGATCGCAAGGGCCTGCTGTGGATCCTGGATGAGGAGGCACTGACCCCTGGTTCTGGGGATGGCACTGCCTTCAACCGCCTGTGCTCCTACTTCGCCGCAGAGGGACCCGACCCGGAGGGTAAGCTGGGACCAGCTCAGCCGCTCGTCCTTTGGCATCCCTGTGTAGCTTTGGGAGCTGAAGGAACCGTGTAGCCAGTTAAAGAGCTCTTCTCCTGGGGTTGCTGTTGCAGGGGACAGCCACATGCGCAGGTGCGAGCAGGGGCTGCACTTCGAGATCAGCCACCGGCTGGGCACAGACCCCGTGCGCTACGACCTCACGGGCTGGGTCTGCAAAGCCAAGTTCAACCTCTCGGCGCAGAACGCCCTCCAGGTGCTGCAGCAGTCCACTGTGTAAGTGCGAGCGAGGTGCCATGGTGCTGTCATCCCTGTGGGAGTGGGACTGGGATCCCATGGCAGCGGAGTGGGATGCGATGATGCCAGTGAGAGCTGAGGCTGAGAACCAGCCTGAGCTCTGAGAGGCCACTCGTGGTGGGGAAGGCAGAGGGCTGTGTGGGGCATCTCAGCAGAGAGATGGGGACCTGCAGCCTTGGTGCTGGCTGTCCCCACACCTCCTGCCCAACGCATAGTGCAGTGATGGAGCTAATCTGGCTTTAGACTGGCACGGAGCTGATGGGATCTTGTCTGCAGGGCAGCCCCAGGCACATGCTGACACCAGTGCAAGAAAGCCATAAACCCCCACAGCTTCAGCCCAGCTTTGTGGGAATCCGGAGAGCTTAGCTGAGGTGTGGGGAGCAGATGTCAAGTGATTTGACTCACAGCCATCAAGCCCTGCGGCTGACTGACAGCAGGATGTACACATTGTGATCACAGCAGATGCTGCCGGGCGAGCTGGTGAATAGCACCGCAGTGAGCAGCTTTCCATGAGAGCTGTCTGGCTTCTTCCAGTTAGCAGATCCATGACATTGGCCTTTCAGTGGGGGTCTCCTCCTGCAGGCGTGGGCAGTGGGGGAATGGGGGGCACCAGGGGGACCCTACGATGTCCTCAGCTCCACAGTGCCACAAGGTGGGCGTCTAGTCGTGAAGCATCGCTGCCTGAGGACAGGTCCCCGCACAGCAATGCTGCAGGTTTTCCCCGGCTCCTCAAGGAACCTTGTACACTAAATTGGAGTTGAAATGTAATCGAGCTGCTGCCGATGTCTCTGCACATGGCATGACTTTGACCTTGTGCTTAAACATTCCCAGCTCCTTTTGGTTCAGGCTTCAGTTCAGAAGTTTTAACAGAGATGAGCAGCTCGGTGCCCAAACCAGAGAGGAGCAGAGGGGTGGGAGGCGTCCTAGCGCCCCGCTCCGCTCCATGGCTGCATGCCCTGGGGCAGCCCCGATGCTGAAGTTGGGATGCTGGGGGCTGCATCCCCCTGGCGGGGGCTCTGAAGCAGAGGACCCCCAGCACTGACCCCGCTGCTCATTGCTCGCAGCGAGGCCGTGCGGGAGCTGATGGAGCCGCGGGTGCGGGCGCCGCTGGGTTGCCGCGCCGTGGCGGGGCTGGAGGGACGCTCGCAGGCGGCCCTGCACCGCAGCGCCTGCGTCAGGAAGAGCTTCGCCAGCAGCTTCGCGGCCGTGAGGAAGCGGTCGGTGTGCGCTCAGCTCAAACTGCAGGCGGTGAGTGCGCGGGGACAGCGCGGGTCAGCCCCGCGGGGCTGTGTCCCGCAGCGCTCTGAGCCCGGGCGCTGCTCTGGCCACGCGGAAGCATCCCAGGCAGACACATCGCGAAGCAGATTACACGCGCACCTTGCGGTGCCACCGCGTAATCCTCTTCAGCACTCGGGCACCTGGAGCAGCCTCGGGCACCTGGAGCAGCCTCGGGCACCTGGAGCAGCCTCGGGCACCTGGAGCAGCCTCCGTGCTGGGAGCATGCCAAGCTCCGGCTGACCTCAGCCGTTATTGGTTGCCTCAACCCTCTCGAGGAGAGTAGCAGAGTCTCTGTGGGCTCCTCTTCCAGCCTGCTTTGAGGTGCTGGGTGTCTCTGGCAAACCCTCACCCAGCAACCCTCAACCCTGTGACATTTGGTAGCCCATCAACTGAAAGCATGGGGCATTAGTAGGAAGGCTCTCACTCAGCCCCTGTGACCTCTGTGCTGGGCTCACATCTCAGACCGAAGCTGTTCCTACCATGCGCTGGGCTCTGAGGGTTCCGAGGATGACTGCAAGGGGTGCGGGGGGGTCCCCACCGCCGCTCCCTCCCTGCTGACCTCTGCTTGCCCGGCAGGACGCGCTCACGAGCCTCCTCCGACGGTCCCGGCTGCACTTCGTGCACTGCCTGCTCCCGGGAGCGGGGCCCGAGGGGCCGCTGCCTCGTCCCCCGGCGCCGCCCGACGCAGCCCCGCAGCTGGATGTGCCCACCCTGCGGACACAGCTGGAGGGGACCCAGCTCCTGGATGCCCTGCGGCTGCACCGCATCGGTACGCCCGGCCCCCCACCGCTGCTGTGTGCTGGTGCTGCTCCTCCACACCTTGCTTTGCTCATCATCTGCCTCTCTCCAGCCCCACTTCAGAAAGCCCTCGAGGTTTAATCGCTGCTTTCTGCAGGGGTTCCCAGCCCTTCTCTTGCCTGAATGTTCCCTTTGGAGCATCCATGCCTTGAGCTAGGCCTGCACCTACCACGGTGGCAGTCACTACCAGGGGTAGAGGGACCCATGCAGGCAGCCCAGGGGCATCTACTGAATGACAGGGGGTTCTAGGGTGGTGTCTGGCCGCCTCAAGTGCATCTCTGCTGCTTCCCTGCTCCCTCTACCCAGCCTTCACTATAGCTCCCTGGTCCCCATCACCGTCAATGCCTTCTGGTGTGCACAGGACATGCCCCTGGGTTGAGGTACTCTTCACCTCAGCCCTCCCCTGCCGGTTCCCTCCCCAGTGTTTGGTGAGAGGCTGGTGCAGCCCCAGTGATGTCTGTGTGTCCCCAGGGTATGCGGATCGCCTGCTCCTCACCCAGTTCCGAAGGCGCTTCCAGGTCTTGGCCCCTGATGTCATGAAGAAGCACACCTCTGCCTACGAGGTGCCGGATGAGAGCAAGGTATGTGCTGAGTGGCATGGGGATTGTGAGCTGGAGCCCCTCATTGGGCTGTGCCAGTGCTGGAGCTCCTCCAGCCTTTCCCAATGCCACAAGGGCTTTCTTTGCAACAAGGAGCAACTCCTGCAGCTCCCTGCAGGCAGCCCCTGTGCTGGTATTGCCTGAATCCTGCATGAGCTCCACTGTCCTCTCTCCAAAATGGGTCGTGCTGGCATCTCCCTGACCTGGGGCAGGAGCTGCTTCCCATTCCCTGCCTCACTCAAGCATACGTTGTTGTTGGGATGCAGGGGTCTCAGAATGGCAGCACCCCATCTGCTGCCCTGGCTCCCCAAGAACTGGCTGGCTGAGGACAAACCAGGCAGCATTCCCAGGGACTCATCAGAGCAGGACAGTGGAGGTTCTTGGGGATGGGGCATCATCTGCCTTCAGGCCCTTGTAAAGCAGCAGCCCAGGGTGGCTCCTCACCTCATCCCACAAAGCCTGAAACTGAGGGGAGCTCAGGAACAAAGATGGAGATTTCCCAGTTTTATTTGTTTCATAATAAATTTATAGCAGAAACTTGGGAGAACCCCCCCATGTCCCTGAAACAGGCGGTGAGAAGCACTGAGAGCTGGGAAGAGCCATGAGGAGATGAATTAAACATGGGCACGTGTTCTGTTGTGCAAACTGCCAGCCAGGGTGTGCAAATTCAGTTAAGACCTCGGGATTTAATAAGACAAGTTTGACAGCCAGAAAAGGTCAATATTGTTATTAAATGCTGTAAGGAGGCAGAGGGTGCCTTGTCAGCACTGTGTAAGCTGGGGATTTGGAAAATCCCGGCCTCCCTGGAGCTCACTGCCATGCGGTGTTAGCAGGAGGCTGCATCCCAGTGAGTGCATTAACTCGGCCACTGCAGCACAAGAGATGCTTGTGTGGAGTGAGGGTGGTGGTGCAGCCATAACTGACCCTGTGCTCATGCTGGCCCTGCTGTTGGGGATGGGATGGGAATGGGGTGGGATGGGATGGTTCTGCACTGTTCCAGCAGTGCTGCAGGAGCAGGCACTTCCTCACCTCTGGCACACTGTTTCATGCATGGTGCTGGTCCATATCCCCATGCACTCACATGCTCCATCCCCTTCTTGCCCCAGGGCATGCAGGGCTGCAGGCTGGGGTGCAGTTCTGCTGCAGCAAGGTGCTCCAGAGGCCACTGTGAAATGATTCTTCGTGGAGATGTGTGAGGCCTCCAGAGGCTGCTGTATGAGTAAAGCATTAGTACAAGGGTTTTGCTTCAGTTTTGGGAGCTCTGGGGTTTTCATTTGTTCAGACAGAGTTGGCTGCCCTGGGGAAATGTGTGGTGTTGCTGGCTGCTACATTCATGTGCTGGTCCAAAACTCAGGGTAGTTGAGTTCAGGCTTCTTTTCCTGCTTGCCTCCTTGCAGGGGTTCAGCTCTGCACCTCTTTGCTCCAGGGGGAACTTAGTGCTTTTGCTCCTGCTTTTGGCTCCACAAGCAGAGCTGTTGGCTGGATGGGCTCTCACCTTCCCCACAGTAGCCTCTAGCCACAGCCACCCAAGCATCGGGGTTCTCTGCCCTTCTCACACCAGGACTCGGAGCTGGATGCACCCTTACTTGGGTGCCTGTAAGGACCAGGGGTCTCTGCCCTATTTCAGCAGGCTCACACCAGGGTGTAAATGTTTTCTGAGCAGTTCAATGATGTGCTCCTCCTCCGCAGGCCATACAAGAGCTCTTCCAGGCACTGGATCTGGAGAAGAGCAGCGTCGCCATTGGGCGCAGCCAGGTATGAAGGCTGCGGGCTCTGCTTCCCTCCTGTGCTCGGTGTGTACAGGCAGAGCCAGTCCCATGCCAGGCACTTCCAGCTGCCCAAAGCTTCCCAAAGTGGAGAGAACCCCTCTGTTCTGCTGTGCCCAGTGGGCTGCAAAATGAAGCCTCACCAAGCATCAAAGCAGAAGGCTCCTAATTCACATTTGAAAGCATTCGAACTGTGTGAGGTGTGGTGACATATGTACCTTGTTATCGAAATCCAGCCCCTCGTGGCATTGATGTTCCTCTTTACTTTTGATATCTCCTGGGAGTTAATGAGGATGGGGCACCCGTGGTTTTGGTGGGCTGAGGCTAACACTGCACAGCCGGGCAGCTGAGGTGTCACAGCAGCAACGTTTGGACTTAAATGTGATAATCCTGAAGCAAACTGAATTTTGCTTGCGTGCTTACCTCCAGCTCCTGGAGTCTATGAAGAAAGGATTCATGACACGGTTCTGTGGCACAAAATAACTTTCTTTTATCCTGCACAGTGCAGTTTGCAATTACCTCTTCTATGAAACCCTTGTACTTAATCAATAGCGCAATAGCAGCTCCAGTCACATCTTGCTATGGAGAGTTAGTTTTGCCATTGCTTTGAGCATTGATTTTGCGCTGGCTTCTAAAAGTTACTGCCTTGTGAAGTTAATACAGACATTAATGAGGCAATCAGATATGTGCAATCATAGCATTATCTCTAGAAAGGGAGTTCCTTTGGAATTGTTCTTTGATTCAATTTCGCATCTTTCAAATGCGGCTCTAAGTGTGCCACTGGCTTCGTAAGTGTAATTCAGTTTTTATTAACGCTGTATTATGCAAATGGGGCACGGTAGTGGGGAGGGATCAGTCCCATGTGCTGAGAGCTTCCCCAGGCAGTGACAGAGATCTTACACTGAGAGATCGATACAGGCTGAATACAACGGCATCAACAAATCTGTGTCAAAGAATCCCAGCCTCATTTGTGTTGGAAGGGACCTTAAAGCTCTACAGTCCCAACCCCTGCCATGGACAGGGACACCTTCCACTGGAGCAGGGTGCTCCAAGCCCCTGTGTCCAACCTGGCCTTGAG
>JAOEHX010007870.1:0-29288 GCA_025448015.1 Bolborhynchus lineola
CATTACAGGTTTGTTTTGGGGTTTTTTTTGGGTTTTTTTTTTTTTTTTTAGCCTGATAATAATTTTTCATGTCTGCATTACAGATACTAAAATTAGTAGCAGAAGCCTTCCTGTAATTGGGAAGATGTTTGTGGCTAAAAGGCCCACTAAACTGGGTAATGATATAAAATCCCAGTGCACCGATATCTAAACAGTTGAAAAGGAAGTAAGGCGGCAAGAGCACCTAGGAGAAAGTGTGGGAATGCAGTCTTAGTAAGATAAATAGATTTATTCTTTCATTCCTTCTGGAGCCTGCCACTTTTGTACCTAATTACCACTTTAATAGATGAAATTATAAATTAAATTTGCTGTTATTGCATCTTGTGTGGTCAATGAACCAGCCATGGTATTTGAAGCAATAACTTCATAAACTGCAGTTTTGGATCTGAACCGAAAGTCCTGTGTAATATTCTACACTACCATCAATGAGTAGCTGTTCCGTTTGCTTATGTTTAGAAGAATTTTACTCTATGATCATCAGACATAAAAAAAGAGCAGTAACTAGTATTTCAATTCAGTATTATAGGTTATCAACAGAACAGAATCTGAATTTAAACTATTTAATAAACAATATTAGTGGATTAATCATGAGATTGGAAGCAAGAAACTTCTGTAATCCATTGGCAGTTTTGATATCATCTATTTTCATAGCCTTAAGCTAGTAACTTCAAACACATTTTGTCTAGATTTTCTGAATCAGGGAATTATGTAATTTAAGTATATAATATCTGTGCAGAGTTTTGACCATGATAAGTAGGCTTTACCTGCTCAAGGTCATTACTAATGAAAGTAGATTAAGATTGCAAGGTCAAGCACTTCTAGATTAGGATGTACCAGACTGATTGTTGTCCACTTAACCATTATTAACTGGTGGCTAAAATTCAGCAAAACTAAGAAGAATTGGGATGACAAGTAGGCAGCCTTAATTTAAATTACCATTCACAGCTCCTCTAAGAAAAAGAATTAGGTGCAGGAAAAAGGTAAACTCAGTTTTAGTCTTGTAGGTGACATAGGTATCCATACAGTTCAGTTGAATGGTACTATACATTCACTTTCTAAGAATCTTTAGAATTGGATTTAATCTGCACTGATGTTTTGGAATTACTGCTTATTTTACTAGTGAATTTAAAATAAAACATTTTATTCCCTGCCTGTGATTCATTATGTATCTAAATGATGCAGGTACTTTATTTTGGAGTTATATATTTTCCACTGCTGTCCTTAAGACAGTGATTCCAATTAAGGGAAACAAAATTAATTTACAGATGTCGGCACAGAACCTGCAGTGGAATGCAGGTGGTAGGGTTTGTTCTGGTATCCTTCCTGTACCTTCTTCAAATAGGTAGAATCAGTATTGCCTTCCTGTCAGAGTGGTTGGAGACAGTGGCTCATACTCCGAAGCTTCGTGCAAGGTTAGAGTGTTAATTTCGGATGCGTCATAACTGGGAGAAATGCTTGGAGATCTTTCAGGGGAGTGGCATATTGATTTAGTACCTTTTTAAATAAGATGATGTTAGACTGAGTTTAGCTAGAAGCTGTTCTGCACCAGGGTGGGAAGGTGAAGGAAGAGAGGGAAGGTGCAGGCTCCTGTCTGAAACACAATACGAAAGGCGTAACAACAAACTGCTCATTAAGAGAACTGCTTTAATAAGACAGAATAGAAAGAAGAATATAGATAGTGAGTAAACCTTACATCCGATCAGGTGCTAGGCACACAGTGTTCACAGAGCACTGGATGGAGCCTGGATAGACTTTCCCACAGTGCACAGCACAAGCCAGAACAAATCCTGCCTATGGAGGAAAGCTCTCCCTTTCGGTCATTCAGGCTAACATATAATTTCCTTACAAGAAAACAACTCCGTTCTGACAAGATGTTCTCATGAGAAATTCTAGCTGCACTTTTAGATAAAGGCAAGGCCAGGCAGATGGTGCCAGCACCATTACCAAGTGGGATCTGCCTGCAGGCCCCTCTGTTGCTATGATCTGGCTGAGATTATCCTGCAGCCAAGGACACTCTGCAGCACAACACAGGCCTTAGGGACATGTTGGACTTGAAGCACAGCGCAGCACAAGCTTGAGCTTATGCAGGTTAGCTGTCATGTGGATCACTGACTCCTAAATATGCAGTGGTTTCTTGGTCAGGATCAATACAGAAAAAGGGAAAAAAAGTAGCTTGAATAACTAGACGCCAGGGACAACAGACACATTAACATGGCTTTATGAAGAGTTTTGCTAGGACAAGGACTCTGAGTTCTCCCAAAGTATTCTCATTTCTTTCCCTGTTTTTCCTGGCATTCTGGTAAGCAAATTTCCATTTACTTCACATGTAAATAAATGCATGTTTTCTTCTCTTGCCTGGCTTTGCTTTATTAGTATTTTCTGTGTAAACTGTGTCTAAAATATATTTTCCTGACTGAGCCTTTCAGATGCAGGAGACAGTGCCAGGATCTGTAGAAATGATGCATTTGCATTAAGCCCTGTAGGTCTGACAAGCTATAGGATTTTCATGCAGTTTTGTATACAGTTTTAATATTTGTTATTTCCAGATCAGAAGCTAGGATTTCACTCCATGCATTATAAATAAACTCTAACAAAACTTCAGGCATAAGCTTTTGAATAGATAGAATATTCAAAATTTTTTCTGTAATATGCACATACCCAAGGAGTTAATTAACCTGAAAAATGAAGTGAAAAAGTGACATCAGATATTTTAAAAAGCCTATTCAAATAACGCTAGCTTATAAAATACACTGTGTGCAAATTTGACAGTCAAACATTCGTAAGCTGTTATGGGGTGCAACGCCCCTCCTACAGTTGCCACAATTTCCTGGTAACATTTCAATTCTGACTGCAGGAATGAAAAGAGATCAAATAGCCAGCAATGACAAAAGACATTATGAAGTCCACAATAAAGGGCGCATTTTTTTGTTAAAAGGCAGGTTTCTACTCTAGAAAAAAGCATATCTGCTGTCAGGTTCAAAAGAAGGACTTTTGTGCATGATGGGACCATATTTCAGATTAGCTAAAACTGGTTTGGGAAGATGAAAATAAGACCTTGTGTTGTCACTGTCACTTTTTGTGGATTGCAAAGGGTTGACATGCAGGGTGGGTATAAAGGGTTATAGACACCTCTGTTTACCCTGTCCCAAGAGCCAGAGTGATGTCAGATGTGGCATGTAACACTGCCCTGCAGAGTGTCACAGTCTGCAGCCACAGCTGTGGCTTTTCCTGGCAGCATGACCTGGAGGCCCAGAAAAGCCATCTGCCTAATGGGAAGATGCAGTGCTCTCTCTTGTGCCTCAGAAACGTAAATCTGAGAGGTCTGTGTGAGCTCAGCAGCAGAATGGCTGAAGGCTTTTGAGCCTGGTTTCTAGCATGAATTTGCTTTAAAAAAGCTGGGATCTTTTTTCAGATGTCCTCAGCACCTGAAAGGATTCACATCTCACTTCTGGACTGTGGTTGGAACCATCTCTAGTCTCTACAGATCTTTAATCTGTGGGGATTATTTCCCCAAGGGTTATAGCTATGTGACATGGTAGCTGTTGAAGTTCAACATAGAAAACAAAGCCCAGTTTATAAATGAGAGCTGTGAAGAGGTTATAAAATATTTGATGCTATTTTGTGAACCAATTTTTCAATTTATACTTTTATATACTAGCTTCCTTTGATCTATATTTATTATCTGCCACTTGCCTTGAAATAAGAAATTTAACCACTTTGATAAATGGATTTGAAACATTATCTAGTTTTATGGTAGCTTCTTTAAGTTACCATTGCATGCTTCCCTAAAATGTCATTTTGTAACTTTCTGAAGGAATACTTTGGTGCTCTGGGGTAGTGATAGCTTTCTTTTTTTCACTTTATGGAAATACATGAGAGGACATGTGAGAGGCGGGAACTGTTTCACTTTGTGTCAATAATCATTGAAATAATCTAGTACTCTCTTCACTGGCATGTGGAGGTCATTCATTTAAATCCCCTCTCCAGACCTTTAAAAACCACCCTAATTAATCTCTTTTTTTTTTTTTTTTTTTCTTAACCTTGAGGTGATCCATGACATTTAATTTTGTCTTGAGCTAAATTTCTCAAAAAAAGATAAACTTACATGCTTGCTGCTTTGCTTATTGCATGATGTACTTCAGGGTTTTTAAAAATAGTAATCTTCTTAACTTAGATAAGAAATGTTCCTTTATAATGGATCACTAGCTCAGCAGCAGAATTTGTTGAATCTGATATTATAGAGTGATTCAGTGAAGGTTTTTCAGTCTCCATATTTATATTTGTTAGAGAACCAGCTACCACAAAGGCCTTACACCAGAGATGACAAGATGTTGCAGGGCTGGTGCTGAGCTAGGGAAGGGGAAGCCAGCTAAAGGACAGTCTCTCCATCGGATTCTTCCTCACTGTACCCAGTGAGGACTTTCCCATTGAGTCCAGCAGCTGCAAACTCATGCTGTAAGACCAGAGGACCAGAGCTAAAGGTCCATATATCAACTGTAGTCCTCCATGCAACTTGCGATGTAATAACCTGAGTAGATCCCATGTGCAGAATATGACCCTAGCTACACCTTGATGTATCCAGAGACTTACGTCTGTCAATTTATTTATATGAGAACACTCTTGCCCCTTAAGTGCTCTTATTCCTTCAGACTACTCCCTGTCAGGAGACAGAGGGCTGGGAAAAGTAAGGTACTTATCTGAGGAAACAGTCCAAAAAAGTTCTGCTTTCACGAACTTTCTGTACTTGCCAGACACACTGTCTTTTTGCTACCTGATAAGAAAAGATTCTCCTGTTTTTCACTATTACAAATGTCATTTTTAAATGTCGACCTGCCATTTATCTTATGCAGATAATTAACATTTATATATGTATGTTGCAACTTTTGTCAGCAGAATTTATTCTTCACTATAGTTTCTTGGATCTCTTTTTCTTCTTTCTTTTTCATCAACAGCTCTCATACAATCACTGGCTAAAACACTTGTCTTTATTAATCACAGCTAGATGTGCAGATTTATAGTCCATCATCTGTACACTGTTTTATGGTACTTGTTTATGTTTGAGTCATCCATCTCAAGTGAAAGGATAAAAGCAGGACAAAATAAAAATACAAGTACTATTCTAAGTACTCTGCAACTTAAATAACCCCTTTTCAAAGATGCTGAAAGAGATTGGCAAGGATATAGTAATGAAATAAAAGTTCATTATTCACCATGATAGAGTAAACTGGAAAGGGAAAAAAAATCTGCCTTGTGTGAGTCTATGGAGATGTAATAGGCAGAAGAGGAAGCCAGACTTGTTAAACTGAAAACAGTAAGCCATTTGTTTCTGGATGGGTCAAGCGGAGAAGAAGGTTCAAATTTTGGATCTAAGTTTTTCGAGTCAATGTGTTGTGGGCATTTAATGTAATTTTTCTTACTGCTTCGCTACATTTTCTTTCCAGCAATAAGGTTATTTTCTTTAGTCTTTTGTTTTGCTTGCCTGCAATATTCCTTTGAGGCCTCTTAATAATTTCTTAATGCATTATGCAGTATTTATTTACATGCGAGGGGAAAGAGCTGCACTCTAGTGGACTGATAAGTTACTGCAGTTTAAAGGGCGGCAGTAACGGGGACTGTCAGACTATGGCTATGCTTAGATCAACTAAGAATATTTGCCTTTGGGATGTAAAGTTCAGACCAGCTAAAAACCATGTCAATGTGTCAGTTCAGCAGGGGAAATAAACATATCCTTCACCATGCATTCTTTCTTCTGTTATTTTCAGTTCTTTCTTCAGCCTTGCTTAACTAAAAGCAAGGAAGTTGAAATCTTGTGCTGAATCGGGGTCTGCATGTGAAAGGTAAAGTTCTAAGATGAATACGGAGAAAGACAATATAAAAACAGAAGGAAAAGGTAATAAAATCCTTTGTCACTGTTACATTGATAACTGTCATACAAAGCCCTTTTTGCTAAGAAGAGTGAATGTGATGCAGCTCTAGAAGAGAAAAAACTGATGACAAGGAGTCACAGGTTTCCATTGTATTTGCCTGAAAGAGTAGCAATTTAGACTCAAGTGCATAATTCACAGCAAACAATTTATCTGATGAATTTGGCATTTTTCTTAGATCGTGAAATATCCATGAGGAAATTGTACCTTCCTTACATGTGCCCATTTTTTTGATGAGTGCATTTTTCAATTTTTCTCTTTCCAGTTTGTGATTGACAGAAGTGTTTTAAATACAGACTTGTAATTGGTCATATAAGTCAGACATTGTTGTGTTTTCCGACTCTTTGGGATGCTCTTTTGCCACCATTGTCTCATTCTAAATGTGATGGGGACTCAGTGGGCCTAGAGCTTTGGGATTTCTCCCCCACAGTTCCTCTTCCATCCTCTGCCTTTTTAAACTAAATAGAGTAAATGTGAGTACTGCTGCTTGATTGTGAAAAAGTCCCACTTCAAAACCCTGGAAAAAGCATGAAGAGAAATAATGTGGGCAGGAAAAATACCAGAGGGATGGGTGAGATAATTGTTGAGAGAAGTGATTTGAGTTTTGGGGTATCCTATCCACCTACCTGTAATTTTAAATATAAAATTATATTTAATTGTCCTGCTTTGAAGATATCTTTTCTGTCTGTCAGCCTGTCTTGTTTTCCTCCTTTTTTTCTCCCTCTCTCCCACATCATCAGTTCCAGTAGGCTGGCTGGCAAAAGTTCTTCTGTAACACAAAAACATGAAAAGACACAAATGCTACTGAAGTGAATTTCATTAAAACTGTGAATGAGCATCAGTGTATGTTTTTCTTTCACTCATTTGGTGCTTGTGGTAACACAAAAAAGCTGCATAAATTCATCAGCTGAAGAAGGCACGGAAAGATGCTAGCTTATTAAAAGCATTTTCTGTAAAACGATATTTCATCATAGCACTAGCAAGCTCCTGGTGTAGTTTTCTGTGTCAGCTAATCCTTGGAGATAGAATGATGAAGCTTTTCTACAAAAAGAAGAAATCACTAGCTAGAAAACCAAGAAAAGGAGCAGAAGGATAGAAAAGCAAAAAGATTATTATGCCAGATGTTCACTTGCAGCTGATTGATTATATAGTCATTTCCCATGCAATATCTTAACTTGTCCAGCTGAGTATGTGCCTGCCTAATATGATAGTATTACTCTTAACAGGAAAGAGGTCCAGGGGTTGAAAGTTCAAATAAGGATTCAGAAATCTAGAGCTCAGTCCCTAGTTCTGGCTGAGACACCTGTGCTATTCTAGGCAAGTGTTTATCATCCCATGTTTGTCTTCTCTTTGTCTTCTGTGTAAGTGGTTGTCTGTCTCTCTCACATGATCTCACTCCTATTTGTCTGCGTTCCTCACGGGTAGAAACTATGTCTAGAGTAAGCTGATCATTTTAACAGTCAGAGTTGTGGATAAAGTTAACAACTTAGTAGGAAACATCAGGCCTTATATTCAAAGCCTGGCTGTCAGCAGCACCAGCTAAAAAGTGCCCTTAGCCACATTCAATTCAGGAAGGGCACAAGCTTCTCAACCCTACTGCCTCTGGCTTATCATCATTATCTGGTTCTGCATGGGATCATGTTTATCTCCTACCCCCAAATCAGACATAGCCTTCCCTCCCCCTTACGCACTGAGTTTCTCATTAAGCAGAGGTCCTTGCACTTATGGTACATCTGGGGCAATAACAGTGCCTCGTACAGTGACTAAGCTGTCTTCTAAAAGCCATATAATATTTACTTAAAATAAACTGTTTTCCTTTAAAAAGTATCACAAAAGCAGTAAACCTATATATATATGTGTGTATACTTGCTCTTTTTCTTACTGTTTCCTGGATCCAAGAAGGCTGAATATCCGTATGCTCCCTCTGCAGACTCTGCCTGTCAGCCTGGTGGCAATTCTGGTAAATGACCTTCCTTTGCTCCTGCAGAAGTGCTTTAAAAGATGTTGCAGTTTTTTTCTGCAGCCTGCTGACTTTGTTAGGAGAGTGATAGCTATCTGCCAGAGCTAGGTTGCTTGAAGCTAAGAGCCTGCACACCACATTCTCACTGGAGAGTGTCCTGTGTGTCCCCTGTCTCCTCTAGACACATTATGTAGCTTTTTGGCATGCATTCCCAAAACCCCAAATCAGTTTTTAATCAGTAAGTTCCTGTAAGGCACAGTGAAACCTCACTGTAAGTATATAGTGACTAACCACCTGGGCAATATTCCTACTGTAACCTGCAATATTTATGCCATGTCTATATATAAGCAGGTTCACATTATCACCCAGAAGTTCCATATGTAAGACTATAAGGATGTGAGAAATGCCCTACTAACTCAGACTGATGGTTCATAAAGCCCAGTGTTGTGGTTCACACAGTGGCACCAGGAGATGTTGTTTGAAAAGTGTATGTCAGTCTCAAAGCTTTCTTCTGTACATTCCCCTTATACTTCACCCATCAAAGATTCTAGCAATAGGGTTGTTAGAGGTTACTGCTTTGAGGCCTATTGTCCATGACTTTGTCTAACCATTTTTTTAAGCTGCTGATACACTATTTGCACTAATAACTTCTTCTGAAGATAAATTCCAGAGGTTCATTACCCTTTGTGTTAAAAAATCCTTTCTTTTATCCATTTTAAATTGATTTCTGAATAGTTTTGATGGGTATCCTCTAGCTCCCATATTGTGGCTTGGTAAATAGCAGTTCTTCATTTGCTTTATGCACTGCTTCAATTATTCCGTAAATCTGTATCTCACTTTCTATCATCCATTATTTCTCTGAAGACTTTCAGACTTTTAATGCCTTCTCATATAGCGCTGCTCCATCATCTTAATCATCTCAGCCTCACTTCACTGTACCTTCTGTAACTCTACTACACCCTTCTTGAATGGCAGAGACCAGAACCTCACACAGTACTCAAGATGTTGGCAAACAAAGCTTTTAAACAGCAATAAAACAATGCTCTGTCTTATTCTCAGTACCTTTCCAAATGATGTCAAACATACATTTATTTATTTATTTATTTATTTATAATTTGGTGGCAGTGGTCTCAGCTGTTTCTGAGGTTTTTTTGGTGAACTATGTCTGGCAGTTTTGAATTTGGTATCTTGTAGCCATGATTCAGATTATTCTTTTCCTAGGTTCGTTGCCTTACGTTTGTTACAAAACATGTATCTACACTCCTGCAGAATACTCTTCTACACTGTCACTCTATTTTGTGAATTCCTTTAGGAGTTCTGCACTATTGATGTGTTATTTGACCACTTGTGAATCTCTGGAAACAGCATGCATGGCTCACCAGAAACCAGTGTGTTCCCAGGTTGCACATAAACCCTGCATTTTCTTACTGGCTGCAGAAATGCAAGAGCAGATGGGAAGACACATATGTCATGTCTTTTCAAGACTGTGGTTTTGTGCAGGGCCTCAAAAACATGGCCTCAGATTTAGCATAACTGCTAGAAAACTCAGCATAACAGCAACTACACTTATTCTCAATTCTTTCCATGCAGCCACAGAAAATGAAAACATGTCTGTGTAATGTCATGCTAATTGTCCTGACATGTAATACCTTGAAAACTAAACATAACATCTTTTGAGTTAAGAGCCATGTGCCAGACTGTACTCTCAGCTTTGTTATCCTTTGGAGCTTAAATTTTGCCTTCAGTATTACTGTGTATAAAGCTTCAGCTTTTACAGCTGCCTTCCTTTTTAAAATGGGTGAAGTATCGGTTTGTGTCAGGATGAGTAGGATCCCAGCTGCCATTTTATCTTCATTTGAAGGTTTCCATGAGTACATACATTCTAGTTCTTAGCATAGGTGGTCCTAATTCATCATTCTGTCTTGTAATTTTCCCAGCACACATCAGATTATGCAGAGAGAACACATTTTGACGTAAAATGCTAACCCTCATAGGTGGCTTTACAGTGGTTAGCACAAGTCACCCCCGCTTTATGGGGATGACAAGTGAGGTAAGCAAGCCTGTGATCATGGGGAAAATCTTTGCTGTGTCATAAAATGCAATAGCCTGTTGTAGAAACTCTAAAATGCCCAGATGTCTCACATTGCAGCTGTAAATTATGCCTTTATGCACATAAAATGTCGTGTCTAATGGTTTTTTCTCTATAGTTTCAAGGGGTCTATTTCTTCCTTTTTTTTTAACAATCAGCAGAAATCACAGCTTTTACACCACAATGAAATGAAATATATTCACTAACTTAATGAATGCATTTCCAGTGACATTTTGATTTGATATGCCTGCAGCAGATTAGTAGTTCAAGGTGTCTTTTGTTCAGAATGAGATACTTTCCAATTTATTACGACATGCTGCCATCCCATGCTTTAAAATTAGCAGGTGATGCTTTTCAAAGCCTCAAATGTCATTTGCATGCCTAATTTCTACAGAAAGTAAATAAGAGGGAGATATATAGTTGTTATTCATGCCTTTGAATATCTTTCATGCTCTTACTGGTCCTCATAAATTGGTTAAATCTACCATATTGTTAAAAAGAGGTCCCAGGAGCCTCCATTAACTTCCCATGTAAATGGTTACCTCACGGGTGGTCTGACCAAGAATGCTTGTCAGGATTTTATGTTTTCAGAAGCTGCACTAACCCAGCTATTATGGTTTTAAATATAGGTCCCTAGTGCTCCAGAAGGTGCTGTTCAAACTGCAGTAGGGAGTTTAGCTTGTGAGTTCACTGTCAGCAAAGACAATGAAGCAGGTGTTAAGAGTGCCTTTGGGTGTTCTGAGAAGACAGCAATAACCATACCCCTTGGAACAGTTCTCTGCCCCATTTGTTATTGCTTTGTCATAAACATTTGTCAATGAAGACTGATTTTCTAAAGAACCACGTTTGGGAGTCTGGAAGTAAAGAGCTATAATATGAAACATCTTTAAAGGTAAATCAATTTTGGGACCTAATCAACTGAACAGCATCCCTTTAGCTTCAGTATCAGAAATGCTGCCTTGTATTAATCTGCTGACTTTTTCTTACTTTCATGTATAAATAATAGCGCATACAGTGGTAAGTTCTTAAAAGAAAGTAATGACAAAGGGCAGTCAGAAATTCATTTTAACTCTTTATTCTATAGCTGAAAGAAAAAGCTTTATATATAATAATGGAAGGTGGATGTGTCTGCTTTGTTAAATGTACTTTTCCATTGTGTTTAGAAGCAAGCAAACTAACAAATAAAAGTAAAAATGAAGTAAAGAACAAGTTTAGCATTCAGCCTTATCAGCTTTGGTTTAGCTGCATGTAGTCTTAAAAATGCACACCAATCATCCCCAAAATACTGATTTAACAATGGTTTAAGATACTCAGTTTGGTGAATTTCATTTTGGGGCAGATATTAAGTGAGACTCTAAAGGCCTAGACTCATGAAAAGTTATAGGTGCCCAACTGTTCTGTTCTTTTGGTGCATAGATACTTCTCTGGATCTAGTCTCCAGTGTCTTAAGGTCTGTTATTTCTTTTGAAGAAATAAAAGCCCTTCCATTTTCCTAGGAATTATTAGTCTTTCTTAAACAATACTTTTGGACAAAACAGAACTGTGGTTTACTTTAAATGCAAGTCTGAATCCTATTATGTGTTTGGTTAATTGAAAAGATAAGTAAGTTTAACTGAAGCCTAAAAATAAATATAATTTAGGATAACCAGTGTCTGTACAGGAGTAAGTCTGTATGAATTTGTACTGAAGAAATATGTCAGCATTTCCCATATAGAAGTACAAGTGGAAAAAGGGATGTCAGAGGCTTTGAGACACTTGCCTATCCTCCTAGCTTGGAACTGGCTTGGTTTACCGTTTGGTTTTTTTTTGCCCCCAGAACCCACAGTGCATCCAGAACTACATTGTGCCTTAGGAGATTTCTCTTAAAATTCATAATTGTAAGCAGTATTCTGACCTACGTGATACTTTTCCCATGATGTACTAAGATTAAAATAAATCTAAAATTTGGAATTAACCTTCTTGTTGGTAATATTTGAAGTCATTACATGCCATCAGGACAAAATCTTTATTGCATCCAGTAAGTAGCCTGTAGAAATTTGGCCCATTATGTTTATTTTATTAATGTTTCCCCACTTTCCTACCCTTGACCCCTGAAAGGAACCCAAACAATTCACAGAGATAAAGAGGATTGCTGTGAAGAAGTTCATCCTTTTATCACTATTGAGAAAATTTACTTGGAGGAGAGTGAAGCAAAATGCCTCTGCGTGTCAATTACAGTGAAGCCCTCAAAAGAGAACTTGAAAAGGACTTGAGCGATGCATAGGATTCTTCCTCATATAAGTGGCAATATGTATGTAAATTTAGGCACCCATATGTAAGCTCCCCTGGCAGTTTTGTTTCCATGGCTTTTGTTTCAAATATCTGGAAACATCATTTTTTTTACCATTTCAATGGGGCAAGAAAAGATTCACCAGCCAGCTAAGCAGAAAAGAAGACAAAGTCAGTTCGCATTGACAAATTCTGCTTTTGTCCAGTTCTACTTATACAATGGTAAATGGCTGCTGCGTATCCTGATAGCTGCATGGAACTTCTAACCCAGCTCTGCCATTTGTTGCTCATGCATCCCAGTCCAGTATCCATCAGAGCCTTTTCATCACTTTTAGTTAAGAGTAATTATTGTATATTCTCTATGGCAAAATCAGTTTTATCTCTGTAAATGTCTAAGCAGTGCATCTTGCACCTAAGCCACTTAAATAATGAATGTTGATCATTATAATCACCTACTGGTGTTTTCTTCTTAGGCTAAAAACCCATAAACTTTCTGCAGAAAGCTTTTTAACCTCAATTGCACAGTACTACATTTCATGCAGATATATTTTCAGTATGCAATGATGAACAATTATCACTTAAGCTACTTTTACAAAGCAGATTTATTACTTACTTCCTAAATGATATGATAATTATTGAAATCTTAATAGTGGAATCCCCAGTTTGCAATCAACAGGACTTTTGTTACAGCACACCACAATAGTAAAGCTTAAGCCTCTTTTTTTTCACTGCATTTTTTTTCTGGAGAAATATTACAGATCATAGCTGGGAATTAATAGTTTTTGAAGAGAAATTAGTCCAGCTTCATACATAACAATAAAGACAAATATTATAATTTAGTGGTGTATAACTGCATGTATATAAATATATAAGTGCTGCATTGCCTTGCATGTAAACACATGTAAACGTTTATAATAAGAATATACACTTAAATAAATTATCATGATATATATTGTAAATATATTTGAAGAGATATTCAAAATTATAATAAGTAAATATTAAGGTTGCAAAGACTTAGAGATTTAAAAGCCAAAGAAAACTTGATTGAGGCTTTTTCCTTTGAATGCATGCATTATTACATCGTGCCTTCTTATGTAATCACTCAGTATTTTTATGCTAATTTCAATGAAAACAAAGCTCTAGGACCTTGTGATATAATCTCCTAAAAGCTTCCATATCCAGCAAGGAATTTCAATCAGTTTCCAGATACAGAGGTTTCAAAGGAAGTATGTTCTGCTCGATTTGCTGAAGAATGGACAGCAGAGGATAAGAAACACTTGCAACCTTGTCCTAACTGCTTCTATTCCCTTGGCTGTCACTGATCATTTACACACAGGTAGTGGGAGATAATGTAGTGGAAATAGATTACTGTAGACTAATACTTGAGGTGCTCGAGCAGACAAAGAGGTGGTTTATTTTGTTCCTACTTTGCTGGAGGACAATTGGAGTGGGAGAGAAAAGAGAAAACTGGTTACCTCAGCTTTATAATCCAGTTATATATGGAGATAAAGGACAACATTGCTGTAATTCAGTTAGAAAAATCAATCTAAAAGAGAAATCCAGACAAAAAAAGGCTTCATCAATTTTGGTATTTTCAGTAAGACTTGTTTCCATGGGAAACCCCAAAGAAGAAGAAAATTGCTTAGGCAGTGACTGGACCTAATACTAATTCAGTTTTCACTTTTCTGTAGCTTGTTGTCTGCTGGGGTCTGATGGTCAAGACTTTTTTGTGTTTGCCTCAAAACAACTCAGAAGAGAGAAGGCACAGGCAGCTCCCTGCTGTTTGGGCAATTGATCCTGCTCCACCAAGGTGGGGGATGCTCCCCTGTGGTGTCTGCCTGGAGGCTGTGAAGATCAATTGTCCTGGCAACAAACTGCCCGAAGACATCGACAGACATGGCAGCACCTGCCAGGTCACAACATGAACTGGGTCTGGGGCTCAGCAGATCCCCTCCTGATGAATCTCACATGTGGGACGGTTCCAGGAGAACCAGACCCTATAAAAGGCACCTTCGTTCAGTTATGTGGTGTGTGCTCCTCTGCTGTGGGCCACAGTGGGATCACTGATCACAAGGGGTACAACAACTGAAAGAATTGCCATTCTCTGACCGAGAAGGCATTGCTAGATGCATGGGTGGTGAGCCTATTTCTATTTTCTTTCTTTCTTTTTTTCTTTCTCCTTGGTATCTTTTATAAGAATAAGAACCTGCCAAGACTTCTGCTCCTCCTGATGCAATTTTAGGGAAGTTTACAGTGAAATTAATAGTTTAATTTTTCAGCCTCTGGGGGCCTATGGTTTCTCCTGTGAAAGGTGCAGTGTTGTAAAAGTTCACCTCCTCCTGACAGATAGGATGGTACATGGGGCACTTTGAGTTCTTCCCTTCTTCCCTCCAATGTAAACAGGATTATTAATTTTCTTGGGGTATTTTTATGATGCCCTCACACTCCATTCACTTAAGTCTTTATATTCCTTCATGGATTTAGCTGTGTAACATCTCAGAGAGTTGAGGAACATTTGTTATGCTCACCTTATGCATCTGGAACTGAGGTGGGAAGGTTACACCACTTGGTAATTAATTCATCTAAGGGAGGGCTGAAGTGACACTCTTTAACACTTTTACTGCATGTTTCTCTCCTTGGAGCTTTTCTCCACCTGCCCTTTGCAGCCTCCACAGGCTGCCCACAGACCCCAGTTTAGCCCTTTCTGTCACCAGGGAAATATTTAAAGGCTGAGGCAAGAGATAAATTGCCCAAGGGACAAATGTAGGTGGCCATGTGTCGCAGTAAGGAGTGTGGGAAGGAATGGAAAGCAGGCAACAGTATTTTTTAAGACCCATATGCTCGCCTTTCCCTTCACAGCTTTCTCGGGTTATGACTGTTGCTTTAGAGTGGTTCTCAAGCTGTTGCCTGTGCAATAGCAGTGAAAGGCAATGAAGTGAGCAAGGCTCTTCCCAAATGTGCTAGACCACCCTTCGTTAAAAGTCCTACTATTGCTTACCTCCTGTTTTGATATCCTGATGTCCTGATACCAGCATGTTTAAAATGTTCCCTAACATTGGAAAGATTTGGAAAAGTAGGAGAAAGGTTATGAGTGGTTTTGGAGCCTCGTGCTTACTTTCTGCCAATGCTTTTCACATTTTCTTTCTAGATGTTGCCCAAAAAATGTTGTAACATCAGAATAAGAGAAACGTCTAATTCTCTGAAGACATGATACATGGCTTAGTAGGTGAAACAGTTTTTACCAGCACTACAGCATTTATCACTTTTTCATTCCCCAGAGGAAAAGGAAATGTCACAAGCCATGGTGTAGCAGAATAGATTTCCCCTTTGTTTAACACAGACTCTCTGCCCCTTAGAAAGATATAGACTATGCCTCTTTCCTGTTGTCTACTCTGACATACTCCCATTTCTCTCCAAACCTGACCCCTACTAGGTACACAAAGAAATCACATTCTGAATATGTCTGGAAAATGTTGGAGCAGCTGACCTGGAATCTTTACAGTCTGTGTGACAGGGCTGTGGTTGTTTTGACTTGGTGCAGCAAATGACATAAACCCTGCAGCCCGAAATTTGCTGTTTACTTTAAGTAGCTACACTTAACTAAAAGAGTATCTTTCGTCTATGGTGAATTTATATCTAAGCACATTCTTAATGCAACCACCATCATGTCTCAGTCCCAAATGCTATGAAAGCCTTTAAAACACCTACTCAGCTTGAGATATGCTTTAATTACAATCATGACTATGGATGTGCCTCATTCTTTCCTAATACTGTATTTTCTCACAATAACATCTCTTTCCACACACTTGGGCCTTGATGAGAACAAGGACTGAAATAATTCATGTTTTGTCATAATTAAAGAAAGGCAGAACACAAACTTAGCAGAATTATTTTCTTGGTGGCCTAGGAGAAGCATCACTGCTCTCCCTATTTTACTTGTATTTATTTTGCAGACTCTGAGAGCTCTTGTGATGAGAAGCATTAAGGGAAGGTCTTCTGTATTAGTCAGTCAGTGAAGACATTTTCTTGGCCATGCTGGAGAAAAGGCAAGTGTACATCAGAGGGCAGCAACAGAACAGTTATCATGTGATACCTCGGGATAGGGGCAGGAGGTGGAGAAATGAGATGTAAAAAAAAGTATGGAGAAAAGGAGGAGTAGAGGAGTGAGTGTGTAAAGGATCATCCAAAGGGATGTGATTACAGAGAAACAATACACAAATCATGGCATGTATAGGCCAGCCTATGGAAGGAAACAAACAGCACAATCATAGAATCCTAGAATAATTTGAGGTAGGAGGGACCTTTCAAGGTCATCTGGTCCAATGTCTGACTTTACAATAAACCTGGCATCTTCCTGGGTTCCTATTTATCTTCTGCTGAAGTAAAAGGATAACCAGAAAGCAACTCACCTCAAGAATTTTGCCAGTTGCACTTGGGTATTAAAAAGACCAACACAACTTTCTCCCTCTCTAACATCTGTGTTAACCTACTCTTTGTTATATTAAAGACTCGCTGTGGTTTTAACCTCCAGCTGACAGCAGTGGCTGTGTGATTCAGCATCCTGGAAAGCTCCATCCTCAGCTGCAGCATTAACAGCTGGAGCCCTATGCTGTTTCCCCATGCCCTGGGGGCACACTGTTTCTCCTGTAAGCTAACTCTTTTTTTACCTGTTACATGAACAACTACTTTGGTTTTGCTCACTGCTACCACTGGGCCAGGATTTTGCTATTCCATTTTACCTATTTAATATTAAAATTACCATCCTATTTTAAAACAGCCTTTAAAATTTTCCTGTTAAAGTTTTCCTTGTTAGTTAGCGTTTCCAAAAGTCAGTGTTGCTTAGCCACATGAAAAAGGTTCAGCCTTCAGGAGGCTCTTCCTGCCAGTCCCATGCTCACACAGCCCTCAGCTGCGTCTGTCTGTGTCCTGGAGAATAAAAACAAAACCTGCCTGCCTATTTGAAGGATGGGGATCTTTGCAGTTTTCTTCAGTAGATAAGACACACTTTTTCTCTTTTGGTGCAGGCAGGATTTATGAGAGGGGAAAGCAGTATATTTGGAAATCAAATTCCTTAGATTCTGGTCTACAAATCCTTGAAGAAATCTGTGCATGCACAGGTATCTTGCTCTGACATTCATGAGGGACTTCTTCTCCCCCTACCTTTTTTAAATCAATATAAGATGTTTCTAACATATGAGTTCAATGCTGGCATTTTTGATGAATCCTGTAGGATTGTGTTAACAAACATGGTGTTTTTTCACAGGCAAAACCTGAACATACTCTAGCTGTAATGGAGCGCTGGCTTATGAAGCAAGCCTGGACTATGTAGTAACGAAATGATACAGGACCCATTTCAAAGGCTTTTAGATGCCTCATTCCAATTTCCTGAATGTAATATGTGGAAATGTCTTTAAAAATCTGGATCATAGTTTGACAACTTTATAGGTTCTTGTGAGCTGCAGCTACCAGGCAGGGCACATAATGAGAAGAGATAACTAATCATCAAATCTTCTTACTGCCTCATGAAGAACACACACAGAAACACTTTCAGCCCAGTTTTAAGAATTTAAATATTAAACTCAAGTGGAATTGTATAGACTCTTTTTCATCTTCAGATGTTTTGAATTTTTTTGCTTTTGTTCTAAATACTTTGGTGTTAATAAATATCCTTTACAGAGGAAAGCTTAGACCAAACTATACTGTCAGGATTTTTTTTTTCTTTTATAGCTAGTGGGTATACTAGAACTGATTTTCTTCTTTGTTGCTGAAACTTGTCTAAAATATGTCAGTTTTGCTGACATTTCAATTGGAACCTCATCTCTTCCCAAATTATACACTCTAGTAATTTTTTGTTCTCATGCTATTGGATTATTTGGGGCTTTTTAATCCAAAGAAAAGTTTGGAAACGAAATACATAAATGTTCTACATAAAAGGCATTACACCAGGATAGCATAACAGATTTCTCTTTTATGAAACCAAAATATTTTGATCCGCATCCATTATTTTTCTTTCTCTGCTGTTCTCCAGCTTGTGTTTACTTCACAGCACAGCTGCTTCATTTGCAGTTTTTCCTGCTGGTTGAAAAATAAAATATAGTGCCACTCAATTATCCTTTTTATCCCTGCTACCTGCCTTTCTATTCACTCTGTTATTAGTCACTTAACCTTTTCAATCTCAGTTCCTAGTGACTACACCCTCAAACACAATGAAGGTCTCATGAGTTACACCCATGCTGACATGAGGCTTTAATTGTAATGGAATTCACAGTATGCTGAGGAATAAATATAGCTCTGGCTTTAAGTATTCATTTGCCCTGTTTCAAACCACATAAAATACCTGCAGAGTAAAAATGTTAAACCATGTTATTTTACTGATTCAGTGAGCGATAGCAGAGACCATACCACACCTCCAACACACAGCACAATTGCAGTCTACCTATAAACAAAATTGGGAGATGCTGGCATTGGATGCATGAATAACAAAAGGATGGCTCCAGTCCAATTAGTTCAAAATTATACTTTATAACTGAGAGTGGAAGTCAGTTTACTATATTTGAGTAACTCTTCCAACTTTCCAGTAGCAAATGTGCCCAGTATGGACAAAGCCATTACTTTTTATTTCTTGAACATATTTTATATGTTCTGTGTTTCACAAGTTCCAGATAATATTTTATACTTATTTCACTTCTGGACTGCCCAACAGAACTGTTTATTTTGAGATCAAACTGAAATCAATGAAAGCATGTTGGTGGTTCCGAACCATGCAATAGGCAATCCAGCAGACCACAACACCAAATCCCATTTTAACTGTGGGATCAAATTCTGTGCTTACAAAAATTGATTTTGTCACAAATTTAAGAAACTCTACAGGACATTTTCTTTGCTCTATTTCTTGGTATCTGCCATCTGTTGTATAGTGCTCCAGCATATATTGATGCTTAAAATAAAACAGAATATTCTCCTTTCATCACTTCTATTTCTGATTTTCCAACTATGTAAAGACATATATTTACAGCAAGCATCTTTTGCGTTTTGCTTTGTTCATGGAACACTTTTTTTTTTTTTTTTTCCCCTGATGACATGATGAGTCTTTTGCTATCAGATTGATCAGTATATAAATAAGGATGCACAGACACATAGGTTTATCAGACTCCATACGCCATTTCAGTTGCAGGTTTGTCTCAAAGAAGAGCTGACCAAGAACAAGATTCAAAGTGCCATCAAGGTGCCTGGGGGGGGGGGGGTTCATAGGCCAACAAAAACCACTGAGACTTGTAGTTTTCTTTAAGCCTGCTTATCAAGCATATAAGTAGTTTTTCTGTGATTCAGAGAAGTGCCCAAGCTACTGGGAAAATGAAACACAAACAAACCAGATTTTTCCCTGATAGCTCAGCAAACCAGGCATTAAAAAATTTGACTGAATGTGTCCCCAGGCAGCATGCTGTAGGTGACCTGCTTGAGCAGCAAGGTGAGATTAGATGATCTCAGTAAATCTCTTCCTACCTCAGCTGCTCTGTGCATAGTAGCCTCTTTTTGAGTAGACGCTTTTCTTATCAAAGTTATAGCATGTGCTGCAATGCAGGAAAACTTCTGCTTTCCGTGGAAGTCCTAAGTCTTCTTCATGGCTTTGGAAAACAAGACAGGACAGCTGTTTGGAAAAGAGTCAAAAAGGTCTAGCATTTCTGAAACATAGGTCTCAGTCCTTGATGTAATAATAGTTAATTTAATTAGGGGAAAATTGGAAAATAGACTGAAACCAAGTTCTCTGAGCTCCCGTCAATTCCCAGCCATCCAAGTAGTTTTGGTGATTTTTCTTTTTTATCCCAAATTAAATCCAAGTCAGTTCAAATTCACGATGCTTGTCTTTTTGACTATTAGAACATTAACATTCTACTGAGTAATGCCTCAATGCTTTCAGAGGGTCACTTCATGCTACTCTTCTTGCTATACTTGAGGATCTCTTAACAGGCTACAGGGCATTTGGCTTGCTTTCATATGCCAGAAAGTGCTTAAATGTTCTCTCATCTGTAACATTAGCAAATCGGATAAAGTCCAACCTCAGGTATTGCATATATAAGATGCTATATGAGTATATATAAGATGGTTGATGGCATGGAACGTGTGGACTATCCACAGATCAGAGCAGACCTTTTGTCTAGGAGCATGCCAAGGAAGGTAGAAGGGAGGCTGTGGAGGAGGCGCGAGCGTCTCCCCGCTGCCACCTGCTGTTAGTACGTGTTGCGGGACAATCCCGTGCATGGGCTCTGGTCACTGCTATGATTTTGAGCGTTTGGCCGCTTCAAAAGCTGAGGGAAAAGCAAGAAGCATGTAGGATGAAAAAAAAAAAAAAAAAAAACTGTTCAGATACCTCAGATGTTTTCTGGTAAAAGCATAGCAATTTAGATAACCTGATAAAGGTGGCAGATAAAGGGGCTTTGAAAATCCTTATGTTGAAATGGGATACTAACAGAAGCAGTTATGCCAAATTCAGATGCTTACATACTTTTGCATGTAAAGCTAAATGGCTCGCTCAGAAACCGTGGCTGTATTGGGGGGAAAAAGTAACACTAGCTCTCCTGAATTCCAGCTGGGTCACCTAATCACTGAACAGTGATCGAACGCTAATGTAAAAGGTACCAGAAGGGGAAATCTCATCTTTACAGCCTGAATAATTACAAGCTGTGGAAGACTAAAGTATCTAAGGTACCCATATTCCTGGACCTTTTCTAGTAAGTAAATATTTCTCGAGTACATTTGTGGTTCCCCTTTTGGCACCATAAGGAACTGCACTTTCATCATTTTCTGAGCCAATGATAAATGATGGGCTTGTGACTTACTGGAAACGAAGATGGCTTTTATGATTATATCAAGGTCTTGGCTTTTCTTTTAAAAAGTCTTGGAAAGGAGCATTTCTGAGAAGTGTTACAGTCCCACTTTCCGGGGGTTCTGAAACTTGAAGATTTTTATTGTAGTTAGAATCCAGTACAAAGTCCGTTTACACAAGCTGCTGTGCTTGGCAGGCTGCCTGGAAAATCCAAAAGGCTTCTGGGAGCACTGTGCCATACATTTCATCTTTTCCCTTGGCAGCAAGCTCCAGTAACTCAGATGACAGGATAGGGTAAAGTTATGTTGGAATACCAGAAACCACACAGAAGATATGTTCACATCTCCTAGTTTGTGTTAGAACTTGCATGCTACAATAATAGAAGATACTAGGAAAGTCATAATAAAGAAAAGGAGAAAGGACTACCTTCTTGGCCAGTTCTTTAAGCCATGTAGAGCTCATTGCAGTCAGCAAGAGTTCAGTGGACCTTAGGCAGGTGAAAGCTTTTGAATGCTTGTAGCTGAAAAGAGGATGTTACACAGAAAAATATCCTCAATAAAATCATTCAGTGAATGGGTGTACCAAAGAACTGAGGTGTTGTTAGTTGTTTTCCTCCTTGTTCTGTAACTACTGATGGTTGTTTACCTGGCCTTGCTGATCACTCCAAAGGTTTAGCAAGATGAGTAGCACTCAGCTGAAAGATGTGTAAGCAGTATTAACACAGTATTGCTGATATTTTTTCCCAGCATCTAAAGAATTCATTCTGCTATCCAGCCTTCTACACAGAAGAAAATACAAAAAAAGACTTTAAAACAGAGTTTGGAGCATGATCTGGTCAGATTGATGCTTTGATTATCTATGACTACACAAGCATATGCCATACAGCAGTGTATATCACCTGGTTCCTATGGAGTTTCTGGTCTAAGAACAAGGTGAAGACTCTTGTTAGTCTCAGAATAATAACCACACATTCTCTCCCACCCCTGAATACTCCTCCTCCAACGACCCACAGTTATTGATAAAGAAAATCTAATAAAGTTGACACAATTGAGGGGAAAAAAATGGTCTTCACTACCACACATTCGTAATATTGTGGTTTAAACACAACATGCTGCACTGCAAAATACTTCTCTGCAGTGTGATTAAACTCCTCTTTCCTCATTTGTTTTTCACAACTTCATAGTTGCACGGAACCCCAGTTGCTATTATCAAAGAAGATTAACATACTGCATCGTTAATATTTCCTAATCATCCAAATCCACTGTAAGTGGCGGTTTCAATTAAAATCATTAGATATATCAGATAAAGTTGGAAAATAGAGAAAGGAAAGATTAATGATAACAGGCATAAACAAATCACAGGCAAACACCTGAGCAGGCATGATATTTTAGGGCAGGATTTGGAAACATCTTAACATCCTTTTCCCCAATCTTAAGAAAAGGAAGCATTAATACTACAGCAGATCTGATTCTAAAAACCAGAGTAACTGCAGGGCACCTGCAATTGTGGGTGACTGCAGTCGGATCCTAATGTGCTTAGTATCTCCTGGGGATTAGTTCACACTACAGCAAACAAGATGAAACAAGACTAATGTTACAAGAATGGCTTGTGTGGGAAGCAGCAGCATGTTATTCTCAGGTAGTATGCTACTGAGACAAAACTGTGAAATGTTTGAGAGTGAGGCTTAGGTAAGGTTAGGATTGAAGAAAACCAAAATCTTTTTGGTGTAGTTCTAAGTTTTGTGTCGGGAGTTGATATGCAGAAGAATGATAGAGGATTTTTTTTTCTTTTTAGGTAAACTAGTACAGCTCTGTCAGATAGAGTCTGGAAATTGAAAGCAAATTTGAAAAACGGGCTAGAGCTTACAAGGAAAAATACTAACAAGCCTAGTGATTAAATAATGTAGACCTGTGAAAGAATAAGCTTGACCAATGTAGAGGGAAATAAATCACCATATGAGAAGGAAAAAAATGAATTCTGGAAAACTTCTGAAACAAGTGCATACTACCTCAAGAAATATTTAAGAAGTGGGAGAAGCTGAAATGAGATAGAATGGCCGGACCTGCCTGCTGTTGTATTTATGTGACATTTATGGCATTATTGGTCACTTCATCATGGTTAAAAAAATAAACAAACAAAAAAAATATTTTCTGCCACAGAGGTAAGAGATTGAATGTATTAGATAGCTGCTCCAGATGGGCAGAAATAGAGTTAATGACAGTGGGAGACAAAAGTAGGATGGTCAAGGCATCTTGTAATTAATGTCAGTGAGGATTTCAGTTGCTGAAGGGTCATTTAAGAAGGTTTCTATTTTTTCTAAAACAATAGCATTTAAACAATACCCACTTAAGATATAAAAAAACAGAGCCTTGGGAACTGCACTGAGCTAATGCAGTGTATTAAGAGGCCTAGCAGAACCAAACATCAAATTCAAGAGCAGTTCTTTGTATGAGTGTCTCATTATCTTCCTCAGCCTCCTCACTGAAATGCTACTGGCCTCAGGAAGACTAGAGGAATGTTTGGCTACTGTCATGCCTTCCCTTTTGATCATCATGCTGAATGATATTTCCTCATATGTTGTTATGAACCCTTGTCTGTCAGCATTAATATCTCTTATCTTGCCTTAAATTTGTTTCTTTGGGGCTGGGAGCAAATTCATGTTGTTTGAATAACTGGCTTTGCACAGTGATCTGGATCTATCGCTGCTGCTCCTTTCTTCTGTACAAGGGTAATGTTCCTTCAGTCAGCTGGTCTGAGACTGAGAACAGCTAAATGGCAGGGAAAGGAAGCCTTGTTATTCTGAGACACATTTCTATAGCTCACGAAATGCTTAGGTCATAGTGCAAAAACCTAGCATTTATACTTAGCCAGCCAAATAATATGTCTCAACTAAGATAATACACCTTCTTTAGCTCCAGGGCTCTGTGAACCAATAGTCAAGGTGAAATATGGCAAATCACAATTTTGGGCTTTTCATTTCCAGTAGAAACTCTTGCTAGTTAAGAGTTATTGTACAGAAAAATATTAATTTAAACGACAAAAGGAAAAATTGCTTTGGCATTATCTGAGATGTATTAGCTCCTTTCTGAGCAAGTGCACTGGAATTCTCTTATATTGAAATAAGCTTACTTGAAGAATCACTGCATTACCTGAAAAAAATAATCCATTAAGCTTTATCCTTTTTGGGATTCCCTATTAACTATGTTCATTCTGTAGAAGAAAATGTTGAATTCAAAATATTTTCAGTATTGGTATTTTAATCAAGTGTGATACATCCCTTATGAATACTTTACTGGGGACTTAAAAATCTGCATTTAAATTGAGATTCTAAAATATATAACCCAAGAGATTACAACTACCTTTCTCAGACATATTGCGTGTGAAGAGCATGATGCTTTTAACTTATTTGTCATAATTTGCTAGTTACCAAGAAGCCAAATTGCAGATTTACATGAAAGATGAAATATGAGGTTTGGGAAAAACAACTGAAAGATGATAAGGGATTAATTTCTTGCCATCTTGAATAAATGAATAATTCAAAAGTTAACTTTAAAGGCAGTGATTTAAATTTACCATGACAATGTAACCTGTGTCATCTTTTCAATGAACAGGAGCAGATATAAACAATTTGGAAAACAATTTGTGCTCATCTTTCCTGGCATAAATATGTACGCAGAGGGTAGCAGGATGGTGGACTACTGGTTGTGTAGAAATGTAACTGTCTAGTATTCACCAGAAACTGATACTGTCCTCCACTGGTACAACTTGGCATCACTGGGTATTGAACCCAGTAACAGAAGAAGACGCTCTGACTCACAAAATGTTTTCTTTTGTATTTTCATGAATTGTCAATGTGACTTATTTTGTGGCAATAAATGTTATTCCTTGCAATGAGAAAGCAATTATGTCCTTGGGTCTGCAAAGCAAATCACATACCCAAGTGTTTTCTAGGGTCATATAGATGTAGTATGAGTAAAATTTAATTGAAGAGAAAAGCCAGTTCTTCAAGAGCTTTCACCAGTTAGGTGAAAACAAGTAAAACCAAATAATCATGGCCTTAATCCGTGAAGGGTCTGATGTTTTTTTCTACCCAATGGGTTCAGCTGTCTTCCATAAAGCCCTGAAATGACTTCACAGCAACACCAGGGCTTCAGTAGTTTGATTCTTTGCCATACATTTGTGTTTCCACTCCATGATAACAAAAACATTTGCATATATTGAATGGGAAAATTGTAGAAAAGAGAGAGTAGCTGCCATCTCTGGAATACATTTTTTTAGAATGCTCTACATGCTTTCAGAATTGGCAGCAGTAAATTTTGCTTTTTCTTTCCTAAGCTTTTGCAATAACTACATCCAGCTGCAGTCAGGTCCTTCCTTGTAAAATAGGACTAGACATCTTGCTTCCCACAAACATGGAGAGCCTCTTGTTGCCTGAACACTTAGCTCCTTCCATAAGGTTTCACTCTGATTCACACTGTTCAAGTACACCATATGTCCTAAAGCAAGAGAAGATTAGGAAATAAGAGGAAGGATTTGGAGACCTTAGAGTATTATGAAGCTAAAAACATTACTTGAATTTCAGAGAACTTTCCATCATCAAACAGATGTACCTAAGTAAAGGTAGTATGACCCAGAAGAGCCAAGTTGTCTTATGTCTTGTTAACAATAGGTATTTATGAGAGTTGTTGTGGTGAACAAGTGAATAATTCACAATCCTTTTAAACATATTTGCCTGTTTTGCTCAAAAGTTCAGGAAAATGAATTTGCGATTGGCTCTCAGATCTGTAGAAGCTTTTACCATTTTAACTGGACATTGGAATGAAAACAAACAAACAAACAAACCAGCAAAAAAAACAACCAACAAACAAACAAAAAAGAAGTAAAGAAGGCATTGGCTTCTCTTGTAAAGATTTGTTTGCTTGAGCTACGATATTTGTCACATCAACTAACGTACCTTTGAGTAGGTGGTCACAGGAAGAACCCCAAGCTGTTTCCTCCTCTGCCTGTTTTGCAGCCTCTTCTGTAGCTAACATTGAACTGCCTTTTTGCGTGTCCCAGGAGAGACTGGTGATAGAAGCACTATGTTTTCATTCATGACAGGTACAAGTGGCATCTACACTATAAATCACTATAATCTGTGCTGGTTTTAGTTTCAGACCACTTTGGCAATCTATTATTGCTGACCCTCAGCCATTAGAGCGCATTTTCAAAGTTGTTTGTGAAGATTTTCAGATAAGCCAATGTACAAGGTTTACATTGAAGCATACAAAAGTGATATTGTATGTTTATATTACAAAGATGTCAACATTTACCTGCCAACCATATGAACTATAAAAATAAAATAAATAGATATTAGGAAGTTCTAGTGAACATTTACATTTACATAAGTAAGTGATAAACCCCTCCCTGTTGCCTTAATTATAACTAAGTCAATGAGACAAGTTCAGCCTTCCCTCTGAGGAGATTTCATAGTTATGTTCATGAGTGTTGTCATAGTGGACAGCATTCAAAGGACCTCAGTAACACCTACTTGTTACCTTATCTTACTGCCACACAAGAATTGCTATAATGTACTACTTTCTTCTTCACCAAAACCCCAACCAAGGTTTTACTCCATGCACTGCAGGATAACACTCCTTGAATAATGCCCCTTTGCTTCTAAGCCTTTTCCCCTCTTCCTATTTGCCTGAGGTTTTTAAATAACAAAGGCTTCTTCAAAATGAGAATTTTCTTTAAGAAAAGAAATGTTCATGAAAGGTATATTCTTTCCTGTTTTAATCAAAACTATTCACTTAATTCCACCCAGGTGTCATATGCTTCTGTTTCTCCTTACTGTTTTTAGCAACTCTATTTTCTGGCTCAAACTATTGTTATTGAACTCTACTGTATATAATTCTTTCTTGTGGTCTGTTGTTTGGTTTGTTGTTTTTTTTTTTTTTGCTGGCTGAATGAAAGCCACCATCTTTTATTTGGGCTTCAAGCTTAGGTCTTAATTTTCTTTTGGTAATGGCAACATAAGACAAACCCATACGACTGACCAGGACATGTCTGTTTTCAAGAGGTCAGACTGAGTGACCAAGCCAGGTTGGATGTAAGACTAAATTCGTCACTGTGCAATGATCTTTAAAAATGTTAAGATCAGTTTTACCAGCAATGTGTGAACTACAGTGTTCCTTAATGATTGGTAAAAAAAAAAAAAAAAACAAACCCAAAAAACCAAACCAAACCAAAAATAAAACCAGCTTTTCCTGGTATTGCAGAAAGAGTATACTAAACTTCAGTACCAGTGACTTCTCTTCACCATGCTCTGGAAGAAACCCAACAATTCTTCCCCTGTTCTTCCCAAAAGTAAAATGAAAACAGGAAAAAAAATCACTCCTTCCCATAGGTACAGAAAATGTAACAAATCCAGATCATGAAAACACTTTTGACTTGCTGTATGTCAATTTAATATTATTTAGCTAAACAGAGGTACAAATCCTTTTGATATTTAAATGCATGCTACTTTCAGAGGAATAATTCCACACATTTTGCAAGTATCATCACTTTATACACTGTATGGTAGCAGAAAAGGAAAAAAAAAAAGGTTAATGATAGGTAGCATTGAAAATGGATCATTTAGGATAGTCATCAAATGCACTGTCAGCTAACATCTGAAGATACCCCTGTATATTAGAAAGGAGATGTAGGCTGCCATGTGTTCCTTTTGTTTCAAAGGTAGTGGACAAGGGACACCTGAGCATGGTAATCTCAGAAACATATCCAAAATTAAGCAACCAAGATATAGAAGACTTCTAAAAGAAGTCAGTTTGTGTAGCTCTGAATTTTTATTTATTTTATTTTAAAGGAAAATATATTAAGTGTTTTAACAAATAGAAAGGTTGTAACACTTTTTCTAGTATGGCAAAAAGAATTTTGTCCAGATGAAACTTCAAATGTAGAATCTTATTTTGCTTATAAATTAAGAAGTTTCAAGCAGTTAAAGTGCATCTCATCAGCAAGATTTCCCACAGCACTGACCTGAGAGTCTCAATGATATAATTGCTCTATGTATGTTGATTTCAGTACATAAATTTAAAAGCTGCTGCTGAAAGTTTTTGAAAAATATAATCTTTGATTTGTGTTATATGACACAGCCTCTGGGAAAGAGGCTGTTCAGAGAGTGGCATATGGATAGCTTCGGTTTGACTGAGGGGTAGAAAAAAATTAGGCAAACTTCATCTTCAAGTGTACTTTTGAAGTTTTGGTTTAGCTCCTTTGGCTGCAGCTCAGAAAAGAAGCTTCTCCAATACTTATGATTTGTTCTCATGCTTTTCCATGCTGTAGGTCTTCATGTGTGCATATGTATATTGCAGCCCCATCTTTCAGAGGCAGGAGTAAGATAGGTGATAAAGTGCTGAAATCTTTTCTCTGAATATTGCATGAGTCAGAGAAAATAGAGTTCAGGCTGCCAGGCTACTATTAGCAGGAGATGGGAAGATCTTTACTCCTGAGATCACCTGCAATATAGTCAGTGATAAAGCACAGGGAAGATTTATGCTAATAGAGCCTGTAGGTATTAGACAGCAAACCAGGATTTTGAAACCCTTTGAATCTATTTTCAGCCCTTTAAAAAACATAAGAACAGAAAAATTGAAGGTGGATTCCTCTCCTTTTGTCTTACAGCTGTGGCTTACTCACACCACTGACCTCTGTGACTGATTCTATCAGTCTTGACTAATGATTTGGAAGTGAAGTTCAGCTACCTCCTCTGATTAATTCCCTGCAGCAGCCATGCTCCATTCAAATTACTGCATACATGAGAAGAAACATGTAATGGTTTTACACTAAAAACCAGAGGCTGGAAAATTGCTTTGGAAGGCTGAGAATGATTTCTCACAGGCTCTGTTTGCAGTAAACATCATTCACATTTAGTAACGTAGTGACTTGTGGTCTAAGATGGTTCATAAACTGGACCCAAGGAATTTTCTGTGGTTTTGAATGGCTGGAGTGTCATATTCCCAACCAGCCCTCACCAACAGGGAAGGGCTGGTTGAGAATGTGATGCTCCAGGGCAGCCTTGGTTTCAGCAATCATGAGATAGTCGAATTCAAGATTCTCAGGACAGTGAGAAGAGCGTGCAGCAAGCTCACTGCCCTGGACTTCAAAAGAGCAGACTTTGGCCTCTTCAGGAACCTGCTCAGT
>JAOEHX010007871.1:0-11437 GCA_025448015.1 Bolborhynchus lineola
TGCCCAGAGAAGCTGTGGCTCCCCCACCCATGGCAGTGTTCAAGGCCAGGTTGGACGGGGCTTGGAGCAACCTGCTCTAGTGGAAGGCATTGTTGCCCATGGCAAGGAGTTTGAACTGGATGAGCTTCAAAGTCCTTTCCAACCCAAACCATTCTGGGATTCTATGATTGGTACAAAAACTTGATGCCATGTGCCATAAATGGCAGGCCCATGTTTGGATCCAAAGTCTCTGTAAGTCTCTGGAAACTCTTGGTTGAGACAATAACCAAATTGTTCAAGGCACCCTAAAAAGGGGCAAATTCCACCCTGTGTCCTTCGACAAACTGTGCATCTTCCATCCAAAAAGAAAACTTCTCCAGCTACTCAATTGGAGAGGGTAATATTAGCATCAAGCATTCCTTACAGACCCTTTTGTGTTAAGTTACATTTTTGTTTCCATAACTTCAGCTGCACAGGACTAAAATCAAGAAAAAATACACTATTAATGAATTTTGAACAACTCTAAAGATCATGTAAATTATGTTTTCTGCAGCAAAAATATCATGACTTTAAGGTCTGCTCGATTTGTCAGTCAAAGATGTCAGTGGTCCCTAAAAAAGGCTGAGAATTCATCTTTTCTGGTCATATAAAATTCCCTTTTCTTATCCTGTGCAGTCACATGATAATTGGATTTCAACCTCATTTTTGGTCCAGGACCTTATATTGTGTAGCCTGCATTTCTATGGGTAATTATATAGGGTGTGTGGGAAAGGAATTTCCCAACAGGGGAAGAAGGGAAGCAGTTCTGTGCAGGTTGGTCTCACTTCAAGGCCCACCGGCTGCTGGCAGCCTCAGGGAGGTTTTGGAGTGAGAGAAGCACCCTTAGGAGATGGATTAGGGTGGCTGAGCACAGCAGAGGTGGTCAAAGGTGCACAATCCATCAGGATCACTGCCACGGATTCTGTGTGTATGTACGTGGGCATTTACGTGTGTGTGTAACGTAATACATCCCCATTGCTGGTTAAAAGGATCATTGCCATCTTGCCAAGTATTTCATGGTTTTTTATGGTCTGCTTAGCCTTGGATTGGCTGAATCACTGAAACGGACCAGGAAGTGCTGTCTAATAGATTGCAGGCCCCCGTGAAAAACCACTATCGATGCTGCAGCAGCACGCTGTGCATATGTCAGAGAAGTGCACTGTCAGCAGGATAGCGCCTGGGTGTCTATCTATCTATTTCCCTTACTTTTAAAAGAGCTGGTGACCTTCCAGAGGCCTTGATCGAAATGGGATGAATAAGAACTAGGTTAGGCATTGTAGTTCTCCGGGCTGCTCCTTTCGTTGTGCATAAAGCAGTCTGCATGTCCATTTGTGGGCATGGAGATGGGGTTTGAGTACTTCTTGGATGCTCGGTGTGAATTCATCCACACAGGCTGCTACTGTGGTGCCAGGAGCAAACTGCACCTCGTGTGACCAGCTTCCAGAGGAGGATCCGTGAAGCTACAGAACAAACAAGTGACAAATGAAATGCACCTCCAAAGCACAAAACTCAGCCCACAAACCCAGATTGCTTTCCTTGTTTGGTTCCTGCTCTCTTTGCTCTCCTGGAGCCTCTTTGGATGAAGGCATGGGCAGAATGTGCCTGCTGCTACAATTTGGGTGTGTTTTGAGCCAATGTGCTTACGCAAGATATAAAAAGCACTGGGTGCAGGAGGGGAAGAGGCAAGGAGAAGCAGAGCAAGGAGTACACTGAGGAGATAAAACATAAGCTTAGAGGTACTCCATGTACCTGGCTTTCAGTGCTTCTTCCCAGCACTGGGAATTTGGTCAGGCAATAGCTGCCAACACCATGCTAGCAGCGTTATTGAGGGACAAGGCATGCCATGGGGGGATGGAAAAAGGACCATGAAATACTCCTTTTGGGACTGAAGTTCCTCATGAGCACTGGAAATCCTTATGCCGATTTCACTGGCCTTTGGATTGGGACTCCCATCCACTGAGGAAGATGGAACAAAGGCTGCAGGATTGCTAATTAAGTTCAGTGGGATACACTGCTGTGCCAGAATGGACCAGCCCTACCAGGACTATGTGAGCTTCTCAAAGGGGCCCTTTATTTGTCCAAGTGGTAATGACTCAGGAGTCATTAGGGACCAGAAAGGCTGATTGCCATTAAAAATCCTGCACCCTGGCTGGGCATAGCAACTGGTTCTAGCTACCCTTGGTGAGTTAGGAGGTATCAGACCTTAAATCTCTTGCTTCTTACTCCCACATCCTACATCTGGGATGTGTCTCGTGTCTGTTCTTATGGAGAAGAGCCCTGCTTGTATTTCTGCCTGGGGAGGAGGCACAACCACCCCATCCTGCTATGGAAGCAGGTGTCTGACCAGCTGCTGAGCCTCTCAGGTGTCTGGATGACTCAGCAGTGAAAACCCAAACCCCAGACCTGACTGCATCCTCCATCTCTTGTTGCTTCTGGTGCCTTCCCCCCTGCCTGTGCCACCTGCCAGGCATGGATGGGACGTGTGACCTAACTGTGGGCCAGGGACAAGCTGGGAACATGTCACCCTGCAGGGCACCGCATGCAGTGATCCTTGACCAAATCCTTGCACGGTCCCAGAACTGTGGTCTTCCCTTGATGCCTTGGATGGAGAAGGAACCCACACAGGCACCAGCGGGTGGTACTGCTCAGAGCACTTCATATACCCATTAATGGCTTCTGAGGTGTATGGACCCCTTAGTGGCTCCATGGAGGAATAGAAGAAGGGAGGGTCTACAAATGGCTCAAAGTGATGTATTGCTGTCAAAACTGAAGAGATTTCTAGGCTTTTTAAGGAGGCAGGTCATGCTCAAAGGGTGCCTGAGATAAAGGATCCCTGGCTTTGGAGGATCCCAGCATACTCTTGACATACAGATGATAAATGCATTGTTGAGAGCTTGCTAATAAACCTGGAAGCACAGGAGCAGGCAGAGTCCTTTGCACACCGCATGGCTGATGCTGTACTTTCACCAGTAGGTCTCAAGGCCTTTCAGGATGATTATCGCCACTCATGGATTAGGAAACTGAGGCAGGACCAGTGGCAGCTCGCAGCCATCCAGCAGGCTGGCAAGCACAAGGAGAGGGAGCAAGCGGATGCCACAATCAATCATTGTGCTAGGAGACATGGTAGCAAAACCAGGCAAGCCTAGTCTGTCCCACTGGGCTTTACTTCTGTGTCGAGCACTACTGATTTAACCAGATCTTCCCTGCTCACTGCATCCCAGCACAGAAATGAATTATTCAGGAGCCGCTGGCAGGAACAGAGACACCAGGACTACCTGCAGTCACCCAGAGAAAATCTCAAGGTGCTACTGAGAGTAAATCACCCATCAGGGTATGGTGACATACACAGACAATGCTGCAAGGAAGGGTTATTTAAAAGCCGTGAGTCAGGCTGCAGGTATTGTACCATGCAGCTGTGCTGGGCGCTCTTTAAAGCACTCTCTATAAGGATATAGGAGGAAGAAAATAAAGAGGGAAAGAACAGAGATGAAGAAAATCTTTCAGAGCAGAAGAGGATAAATCACAGGTTCCCAAGCGCTCTTTCCCATATATTGTCAAAGCCAGTGGTTCCTGTGCTGTGTATTTCAAATGAAATCTGAAATGGAAAATAATGCGAGATGGAAAATCCAACTTTCAAATTGCAAGCATATCTCAATAACCATTTGAAAATGTCTCATCCCTCATTGGAGGCTGCTGCTACCATCCTCTGCCCCTGCCTCACGCCTTCCCTCTTCCATCCTTCTCCAGGTGTCTGCTCCTTGCTTTCCCATCCATTGGTTCCAGCAATTCCCTTCTCCCAAGCCTTAACCATCACTGGGACACACATTCCCCATCCTGCCCCTCTTGGGTGTTACCACCTCCTGCTACCCACCAGTGCTTGAATCCAGCTAGCACTCGCCTCTCCCAGAGCCAGGGTACTGGGCCCACTGGGCAGCCCCTCTGACTCACTGTGTGCCTTTCCTCGCATGGGCCCTGGGCCCTGCTACCCATCCCTTACAGAGGACATAAAATAAGACACTTCAGGGCACAACAGGACATTATAATGTGAAAGAAACACAAAGAGATCAAGAGGTACTTTTGCCACTGCTTTCTGCAGGGCAGGGCTGGACATGTCAAATTTGAGATAGTTTAACATTCTTTTCCTGGGATGACCCTTTTGACAGTGATGCCAGAATCCCTCCATCCGGCAGAGTGCATTTCAGCTTCTGTCTGACGGGGAGGGTGCCACTTGCTCTGTTTCAGCAGAAGGCTCTCAGAGGTAAGCTCGCCTTCCTCCCCCATGCTCCCCCTCACCCCTGCCAAACTGGATGGACTGGATACCTTCTCAAGATACACCCCAGCCTTCAAAGTGCCGTTCTGCTGACATGGTTCAATTCACGTCTCCCTTCAGCTCCTCCACGTACAGTGACACAAACTCCGGCTGACTCCCAGGAGCAGGGGCATCAAGGGGGCCAGAGGTGCTGCAGAGCCTGTGAGAGCAGGCTCAGCACCACCAGGAGCAGCTGGGAGGATGTTTATCCCCAGGGGATGAGCCCTCAGCAAAGCTGTGGGTCTGCAGTGCCCATGGGAAGCCTATTCAGTCTATCAATCAAACACATTCCTCTTCATTCATTCCTCTAAACTCACAGTGGTTTAAGATACATCATCATAAATCACTGCAGCAGCAAAGGTGGCCCGTATACTTTCAATATGGGTTTGGTACCCTTGACTGGGAGAAGATGGTTGGTTTCCATTGATGTAGGAACCAACTGACTCAAACTTAAATACAAAGATCATGAGGAGCAAGGATGAGCTGATACACAGCATTCACCTTTCCTCCCACTGGCGAAAGCCCCATGGTGCCCTTATCCTTGGAAATCATTGTCCCCCCCACGCAAAGCTCCCCAAGGACAGGACAGCAGCATTAGGGTTTATGAGGCCCTGCACAGGATTTGGTTCCTGAACACTGAAAAATACAAGAGCAATATTTGGTCTCAGAATTAACTTACTCAACTAGAGTGAAAAGAAATTGGGTTATTTTGAGGATATGTGTGCAAATAATAGCTCTCAAAATCCCATTTATTTTTCTAGCTTTCACTATATTTGATCTGTGATAGTCCAGCACCCAGGCTGACCTCTAAAACAAACAAGTAGATGTACTTTTTCACCCAACATACAATTAAATTGTGATACTCGGTGGCATGAAATGTTGTGGAGGCCAATAATTTACACGAGTTCATAGAGGCCAGACCTACTGAATGCTGCTGAAAGTGATGTTCTGGATATAGCTTCCTGGCCAGGAAGATCTCAGACTGCCAACTGTGAGAAGATGCATCTCTTTATTGAACTCCTATTACTGACCAGATCGAGCCCAGACTGAGCTCGGTGAACTTTTGCCCTGCAAAAAGATGGTTCTTCCCTCCGTGCATGACCTCTCTGCCATGAACATAAAGCTTTTATTTCTCCAGCATAGCTGGAGAGCCACACTTTGAGGTCAGATGTTTGCCTGTTCTGGAGGGGCATTTGTTTGCTTGGGTTTTGGTTGGTTTTGTTTTGAAGGGTGATGCGGTTAAATAAAAAGAGGTGCAGGCTGGACTCTTGCATTATTCATCAGTTAGGCAATCCCAAACAAAAGCCAGGTTGGCATTAGTGGGAGTTTCATGTGCTACTTGTTCCTCAAGGAGATCTGCTCCACCAGTGCTAATTGGTACCCTCTACACCAGCAGTCCATGTCTCCGTCTCCGACTTTCCCAGGGAATGATGACATGGATGTCACTTGTGGCTGCTGCAGATTGCAGACAACATCCAGCGACCCACCTTCACCATGGGTTCAAAGGGAGGACACAGGAGTAAAGGGGCAGCTAAGCCATACCAGGTTGAAAGGAAAAGTAAAGGAAGGTGAGATGGATGAGTGACATCTGAATAGGAAATGGGATGCATTATGTTGAGTTTTCTCTTTGTGTGCAGTGATACACAGCAAGGCTTGCAGGGACATAGAGCTGATGGTAATGGTCCAGTAGAGACCCCATGGAGCCAGAGATGTGCTCAGCTATTCCTGTGGTGTTGATGTGTGATTGATGTGTAATGTACCCATGGGCTGACTCATCCTCATGCTACTTTGGTGGATCCCCTTTGTTGTCAGGGCAGCAGTGTCAGCACAAAACAAGCAATCACAGAGCAGTGATTTTGGGAGCAGGGGAGCCGCGTTTCCACTAGAATCGGCCTCTGTTTGCCATGGTCTTTGCTGTGAAGTATGCATACGGCTATGGCATGAACTGAACTTTTAAACCCAGGCTATTCAAGTGGGTTTGAAATTAGGACCTTCTTTACTTTATTAAAAATGAAAGGCTCTTTACAGCATTAACCTGGCCTTTGATACAGTTAAAACTGTAATCAGGGAGACAAACCAGAATCCTAGCTGGGGTTTGGAGACATAGTTGCTTCACCCTGGTGGAGCACAAGTTGTTTACAAAACTGGTGTTTACAATAGGAACAAAGCACCCTCAGATAAAGCAAGAAAACCCCCTTTTACCTGTGGGCAGAACTGGTAACAAGGTGCCTGAGCTAAAATCCCAAGCTCAGCAGGGCATACCAAAATGAGTTATTCTGTGCTGCTTTCTGCTGATTTAAAGTGAGATGACACAGAGACAGATTAGCTAAAACCACAGACATTATAAATTGCAATTTGGCCTCCAAAGCTGAAATGCTTTGATCTGTGACTCAACTGGGGCCAAACTGAAGAGCATTTAAAGAGGGGGAAACACGTACAGAGGGAAGAAGGCTTGGACATAAACATTTTCTCAAGTTACCATAGCTGACCTGAATAAGTCTTTGCCATTATTTTAATCAGTATTTAATCGTGTCCCCCAGGAAAGGTGCATGGAAGCATCCACACATGGAGTTTCTAAGACAAAACATGGGAGTGCCTAGTATGTTCATTAACCACAAACCTAGAAAGCATTTCTTCTTTGCTGCCCAGTTTGGGGCTTATATTTGGTCTGGCTTTTCTGTGAGAACTGTGGTAAGAGATTTTGGAGCTGATACAGAAGAAATTGGTTTGATTTGATTTTTTTAAATAGAGACAGAAAACCTAGAATTTGGCAGCTTCCATGTCCTTAAGGGTTAAGAATATGCTTGAAGTTAGGTATGTGAGTCAGGGTGAGCAAAACTGTCCTGCTCTTTAGTGAAAAAGATTCCCCATCTCTCCCTCCCTCCCCTTGGAAAGGTTTCTGCTCCATGCAGCTCCCCCTGCTCTACCCAGTGGGTCATGGGGCAAAAACCTGGCTCATGTTCTCAGCAACATGAGCTCCTCTCACTGTTCCTTATGCAGTCTGGAGGCCTTTTGACATCTCTTAAAATATTCACCTTTTAACAATACATTTTTCTGTCACCCTGTGAGCAGTTCTCCTTTCCGTTCCCAACTCCCTTTACACACGTCCTCACTACATCCCAGTGTCAGAAGGAATCCAATGGAGTCTTTCTGGAGCACAGCAGAGAAGAGATGTCAGATTTGTTTTGGCGGGAGTTTGGCACAGGTAGGTTAAAGCCAGAGGATTTTCCCACTTCCCAAAGCGTAAGAAAAATGCACTTCAAGTCCTTCTCCCCTTGACCTTGTTCCTGCTCAGTGAGCATTAGCACAGCAACATGAAGAACCCCTCCACACCTATCAGTGACCCCCTCTCCTCTTTCAGGGGTGCAGCCATACCTGGGGGGGTTACATTGCTTTTCAGAGGCTGACCAGTACAGTGCTGTAAATGCTGCCTTTCATCCCAAGAAATGTCCTTCCAGATGAGAAAAGAGCCCTGGACTTCCTGGGATTATCCTAGACTGGAGGCAGGAGGCTTTTGATGGTGGTCTTTGGTGATCCTATGGTCTAGTCCTGTGTCTGCCATGGCACTGATTGATTCGCCACACACCATAACTCACTTGGTTCTCCTGCCTCAGCATCCCTTTGGTGAAAAATCAGTAGTCATATATTCCAGGATAATTGCACTATTTAATGAGATATTGGCCCTTGTCTTGCTTTCCTTTCTTTAATTGCTCCTGCTGCACAGACCCATCTCCAGAGTAGGAGGAGGAGGACTTAATGCAGTATTTGCAGAGACCTGAAGGATGAAATGCTGATAGGAATGTGTTTGGATGAGAGAGTAAAGACAACTTAGAGAGAGTAAAGACTTTCAGAAAGGCTCTACTTGGAGAGGTCAATAACTTGGATACCAATCTATATACTGCTGAACCAAATGCCGCTCTTTTGTGTGCAATTCCACTCTTACTACTCACGTGCTTAAAATTAAGCATATGCTTAAATACTTTGCCAGATGAGGTCTTCAGAGCTCCATTAGTGCTGTATGTTTTTGCTCTAAATTCACTGTAATTGTTTCGCATTGAATAGGTGCTCACTGAGTAAGATATAAAAAGAGCATGGGAACAAAGGGGCCCTCAATCTGAGACTTTGATCCACATATTATTCAAATGCATAATGACTGCTTTGATTTATGGATTTATAATTCTATTGAGGCATTCTGGAGATTACCCAAAATGTTCCAGTCCCAGTCGATGCTGGAGGGTGTTACCAGAGCCCCTGCCTGGAATTAGAGGGATAAAATTTAGTTGCCTGTTTGCTGCTGAGATTACATCACAGATTGCAGGATAAGAGCAAGCTGCACGGCAATGCATTCACTTATATTTGGTGCTAATTGCAAAGGCTTTTTTTTCCCCCTTTCACCTAAGAAAAGCATCTGAAAGTACAGACTCTCTTCTACCCGCAAGTATATAGAGTTTTGGCAGTATAACAAGACAGCAGACTACATAGTGGGTGTGTTGAAAGAAGGAGCAGATGGTAGCTTGCTAGCACAAGGATTTAGCAATGCATTTAGCAAACAGATTATTTTGGAAGATGAGAAATTATGAAGCATGATTAGCCCTGTCCCCTCTACTCCCACTCCCCTCCCCAAACATATCCCCACAAAATGTTCCTTTGGCCATGCACCACAGGAGTGACTCAGCTCCGACACCCCGTAAGACTACTGCAAGAATTCAAATAGGTGACAGCTGTGAAGGAAAAGATGCTCTGCTTTTCATTTGCATCAATACCAGCTTGGATTCTTAAAGTCATCTCACCTAACACAGCAGGCCCACCTTGTTGCTATCAGAGAAATTACTAGAAAATGACCTGGCCTGCAAGAGGAACTGTTCCAGGATGATGGGGATTCATCACCTACCTCAGAACCTGGTCTTGCTACCGCCACCCATGTGAGTAGATGTGTTTCTCTGGCAGTGGTTGCTTGGATCTAGGATAAAGACTTACCTTCACATCTCCCTGGCTGTAAAATTTCCTTTCTCCCATTCATTATATGTTGAGAGGTTTAGGTGTGGGATAGAGTGTGATGGTTGGGCTATGTGAGCAAACAGGAAGAATAAGACTTTGTTAAGTGACAAATCTCTCAATATGATCCATATGGTCTGGCTTGGGGAAGAGAAAGAGAAATGGGGGGATCCTGTACCGGCAAACCCTAGAGAGCCTTCTTTCTAAATAAGGAGTCCTCTCTTTCTTTAAAGGTGGTCTTATCATGAGGAGGAGAAAGGTGAAGGGCTTTCTAGTGCAACTGGGTGAAACCCCTGACAGTAACAGGGACCTACTATGAATATCAGTAGGGGAACCTCATGCACTCAGTCCCAGTGGTGTCTTGAGATTAGATAATGGCAAACCACAGAGACAAGGCAGATCCCGCACAAAGAGTTTAATTTGTGTCTTTTCCAGTTCATCTTCTCAGGATCTCAAATACTTGGGACACAAGGGTGAGATTCACCTGGAGACCTGGGTCACTTTGGGTGTTTCAACTCATGTCACCCTAAATAAGAGGTCTAAAATTGAATTCTGAAGGTGCCTGCTTCTTCCAACAACTACATAAAGAGCCCAGAGTAATCAGCTCAGACATAGATTGTAGTATTGTATTAACTTATCTCACCCAGCTTAACTGTATGACCCAGTTAAGTGTGTGAGGTAAATGCCACCCAAAAATCCTGGCTATATGCAAGGAATGGCGGTAGGAAAACCAGACACCTGCAACCCAAAAAATAACTGTAGAGTGTTATATCTGCATGAGAATAGCATTGAACATGGCTGTCCTTCAGCAGTACACTGTGACTTAAAGTTATAAGGGAGAAGAGGAGGCTGTACCTGTGAGCAGATTCTCTTTGGAGATGAAAATGTCTACTTCAGCATGAAACGACACCAGGTTTAGTGTGTTATTTCACCAGCTGCACTATCACATTAATTCTTATCACTTCACAATTGAAATGAGTTCTTCAGTGCAGTGACACTGGAAATGGTCACTCCAGCAGTGTCCATCTGCCTGGAGATGATGGAACTGAGAAGTCAGGCAGGAATTTTGTGGTCATCAAAGCACTTGTGTCTCAGTGATTACCACCAGCTGAGTGTTCAGCTCCCATTTTTCAGCTGGGAGAGGAGTGTAGGAAACCTGATCTTACACCATGCATCAACTACTACCTCAGTGTTTCAGAGGAGAGGCACATACCTCCAGAAACCGCCTATTTTCCATTCATGATAAGGCTTTGTCCTTTTCCAATCCAGGATCCCAGGACAGTTTTCTCCTGGTTTTAGATATACTGGTAAGTCTGGATGGTCTTGATCTCACAGCAAAGCTGGGTGCGTATAATCAGGAAGGAATTGCTTTTTTGTGGATAGGGCTGATCTGATGGTGGAACAAATACAGTGCTGTCTTCTCTTGTGGAATGTGGACTATGTACTCCTAGGAACATAGAATCATAGAATGGTTAGGATTGGAAAGATCCTTAGGACCATCTAGTTCCAAGTGTAGGAAGAACAGAGTTTATCTTGCATTTGTCTCATCTGTGGTGTATGAAAGCTGGTGAAGAACTGTCAGGTCCTTCACTTAGAGGTAGTCAGCACTGTTATGCGGGGCTGATTCTGCTTTGAAGGAGTCAATAAAGTGTTTTTTGCTCAAGAAGTCATTGCTGAGTATTTGTAGTCCCGGTCACTCTCATCTACAGCATTTATTTTTGGATCAGATGGCGGAGAGGCAAATCTCAGAGGAACCAAGTGCCTTTGGTCTCTTCAGTCTCATTACAGACCTGTGTAAAACACAGAGGTGGCTTAGAAACCTCCGTGTGGAGACTTGTGATCACACATGGCCAGGAGACCTCCTTGGGTGGATAAGGAGCTGCTGAGTAAAATTAGAAGGGAAAAAGAGGCTTTTAAAAGGTGGAAGCAAGGACAGGCAGCCTGGGAAGAATACAGGGATGCTGTCCGAGAAGCTAGGGACCAGGTTAGGAAGGCTAATGCCCACTTAGAATTAAATTTGGATAGGGATGTTAAAGAGAACATGAAGGGATTCTAGGGGTATGTAGCAAATAAAAGACAGACTAGGGACAATGTGGGCCCCCTCCAGAAGCTATC
>JAOEHX010007875.1:0-14317 GCA_025448015.1 Bolborhynchus lineola
CCACCAGAAAATATAAAGGTAATTATAAAAAAAAAAATCCACCAGAAAAAATAACAGTAATTATGAAAAAAAGAGGGAATAAAACCATCTTCCAATTCACTTGCTGGGATTTATTCTAAATATAACCCTAGCCATTTTTATCATGTCTGAGAAACAGAACACTTTTCTAGGTTGTAAAAGAATTGCACAAGTATTGAAAGAAAAGAGAAAGGGATCAGCCATGAGTTTAGCCTCATTTTGTTCCTTTCTCCTTTTCATCTTTGTTCCACGTTCCAATCCCGATAAAATCACCCATTTATAACCAAATCCCTGGCTGCTGGCACAGAAGTAATTTAAATTTTTGCCTGTTTTTAAAAAGCCAACTTATAACCAGCAATCACTACAGTAATTGATTAAATATCACAAGCAAAGCAAAGTACCTATTTGACAGCTCCTATTCATAGTCACATACCTTCCCTGAAGACAGGTAGTTAGATAATTAAGCAATCCATTTTGCTGCATATATGCTATATACAAAAGAAACTGACACACAATGAATCTTGCTAAGCTTTTGTTCAACATATGAAATACTGGATAATCACCTTTTTTATGAAAGCACTTGACCTTTAAATTGATATCCCCAAAAAAAAAGATGGTAATCGCTACTCAAAGAGATACTGAATGCGCTGCTGCTAATCCAGACGATCACTGCCCATTAGTCATTATTAGATTTTTTCAAATCTAAAGGTGAGCATTTGATTATAACAAAGAGAAAAAGAAAATACTATTTAGGTTGCTATGAATGCTTACAGTTTTCTCCCTGCAAATCACAGTGACAATCAGAGTTATAGACTGTAACGTGAATATCATTTACACATTTGATCCCTACTCAGAGAGCAGCTTTAAAAGCTTTGAATGACATAAAGCAAGATTATCAGTGACAGTGCTTTTAAATATTATACATGTTGCCTGTATCACAAGTGTTTTTCTTTAGCAGCTGATGAGTATTATATTCTTTTGTATAATACATTGGAAATAGAATTTTTTTCCTCTGTTCAGGAAAAACTAAGAAAAATGTTTAAATACAATAGAGAAACTGCCAAGCCTTCTGAAAAAAAGGACTCAAAAAGCTAATCTTTCTTTTTATTACATTTTAACTGTTTCCCTGTTCACTTTCTATGTGACATCACTAATCATATGCTACATTCCAGAAAATGTGTTTCAACTACAAGGTAACTAGATGGGCTGGATAACCATGCTCAGAAGGAGGCGGTTATGGGGTCAACCTCCACCTGGGGGCCAGAGGCAACTGCGTAGCGCCAGCATCCACTCTGGGACCTGAGCTGTTTCACACCCTCAGCAGTTACCAGGAGATGATGGAGAGCACTTTCAGTCAGTTTGCAGTGACATCAAGCCAGGGATCTGTCGATATAACCCCAGCCTGGGGCTGCTCCCCAGAGGGATCCAGCCAGGCTGGAAGAAAGTGAAATTCAGCAAGGACAAATGCAAAGTCTTGCCCCAGGAAAGAAGAGCCCATGGGCTTCGTACAGGCTGGGGACATGCTGGCTCTGCAGAGAAGGGAGCCAGTACATGTTTCCCACAATATATGTATAACCAAGAGCAGATCAGAAACTGTATTCTTACAGTAAAAAGCTTCTCCAAGCACAAAACTGAAAAATCTTTACGAAGAAAAAAACCACAGTACATTTTTACACTTGTTTATTTTAAGCCTTTTAAACTTCATGGCTATTTCACCAAGGTATGTGTGACAGATTACCTATTGCTTTTTTGCACTAGAGCTTACATTTAACATACTTGGGCTTGAAGTAAAAATTATCAGGAAATTCTTTCCATGTAAGAAGACAACCTAAATGACCTTAAGGGTCTGGCCTTCAGATCTGGTAATCTGCATTCTCAAGCAGTCCCTTTTTCATCATATGCTCCTGAAAATCTTCATGAATGTTTTGCCAATGCCAGTGCCCAGGCACATATCTGCCAAACTCCATTCAGTCTGATCCTCTCCCTCATTTACACAAGACCTAATACCTGCCCTGTTGTTTGCAAATCATAATGCAGAGCACAGTATATACAATTTGACTTGGATTTCCTGCAGGATATGTTTTGTTCCACCCCTCTCATAATCTGATTTTAGGATGTATTGACATGTTCCCTACCAGCATTTCTGTGTTGGCTACTGTCGGCACTTGCATAGCCAGCCTCAACCAGATCCAAATACCTTGGTAGCTGGTGTGGTTGCAGTAGTTCCTACCCTCTATACTAAGACATGGAAAACTGCTGGAGCACCTTCTCCAGGGAGCAGAGGGTGGCCAGCTCTGGCTACTACAGGTGACCTCTACAGATGTCTGTTATCCACCTTCCACAAAGGTCGAAACTGTACAGCAGGATCAGCCATACCCCATTAAACAGTCAAAATTCAGTGAGACTATTTCTGTCCCAGGGTAGGAGAAGTGACTAAAGCTAACCCAGAATTTTACTCCCTGCCTTTCACAAGAACTGGCAATCAAGACATAGACAAGCTTTCTAAGTCAATGCACTATTACTATGCAAAAGTAAATGATTAGGTAGAAGCTAAATAATCCAATCAATGATTTAGGTAGAAGCCGAATGCCTAAAGACAAAATTGTAGCTCCAAATCTTACTAGGTATCTTTCCAACTGAGCTGAAAGTTTCCCTTCATATCTAAAGTTCTGCACTGAGATATCTGTAGGGCTTCCCAAGTCAGAACAGCCCAGAAACTCTCTGGAAGCCATGGTAAAAAACAGCAGACATTTTTTCGGACCTGTAATGATAATCTGCAGCATGAAAAGGAATCAATACCTCCAGATCCAAAGAGCACCTGGCACCAATGTGCTCCAGCTGTTAAGAGTTCACCTTCAGGATAAAGCCTAAGGTCAAAGACCTCACCATCACTCAAAAATTATAAGTATTTGTTGCATCATCACTTTGCAGAACTAAGTATTATGCCTTTAATTACTCTGCTTTTGTCTCTCCTCCTCCTTCCTGAGCAACAGAGCTTTGCCCAGCCTTGCCCAGGCTCCTAGTCTCAAAGGCTTCCTGCCTACCTCCTCCCAGTTACTGTCCCTAACTTCTTGTGTGGTGCTTCCACTGAAAATTGCTGCCATACAGACCCAGAAGCAGCTGACAAAGTGGTTTCTGTGATACATCTATAAATAAATCGCTAATCTTATTTCATTTGTACCAAAATCTCTATGATTACAAATTTGCTTTAGCAAATAGTGTCATCGTTGGTCTTTACTGAGGGCATAGCCCAAAATGGGTCAGGTTTTCCTTCTTTCACACCATGAAAATATTAGCACTGCTGTTACTAGTTGCTTGCAGAACCCTGTGCTTCACAGTGCTAGACTTTATAAACATCAGGGCAGTTTTTGCTCAGGAGAGGAGCAGAAGTTTTCATCTCATCCAACATGAAAAGACCCTGCAAAGATAGTAGAGGTATTTTGGAAACTTCTAAGGCAAAGAAAAGAGGAGAATCTGAAATAAGATTTTAATTTATGAATCCCTACAACAGATGCTTCTATATTTCATCATGTTATCCGCAACATTTAAGTTCACCTTTACTTATTTCTGTCACCCACCAACCACTCTTGCTTAGACCCCACCAGAAGTCCCTGCAGTCACACCCCTTCTAGCCCATACCTACAACCATAAATTGAGTTATGCATAATGGAAAGAAGAAATGCAAGTGTGCAAACAATCCCGTAAGAAGTGTTCATTAAACACTTCTGAGACAGAAACTCAGATGCTGAAAGCACTTAAAAACAGGCAAAGGGTTTTTTTAAGAAAATCAGCACTATTAAAAGATCACGATTTAAACAAGAAGTACATACAGCTATGAATAAATCTGGGATGTTTGGGGTTTTCTAACTGCACTTCAATCAACTGAGGTACAAAAGTACATGTCTGCTGTAGGCAGGTGATATGAAAATGTAGTGATTTCCTCTTCTAAATCCCTAAAGAGCTCTTTTGCATTTAAAAGTAAAATGAAATCACCCTACCGTAGTAATTTATTATTTACACCGGTTATGCAGCTATTTTTCTATTGATGGGGCAAAATATTAAGCACAGCTACATTCTGATGCTAAAACACTTGTAAAACTTAATTGAGAAAACATGGATGGAATCAGTTTGAATAAAATCCTTTTATAAATTCTTGTATCATTGTTGCTTTGGTTTAAAATCAGATCTTCTGTGGCAAACATTTTCCTGTGTCTGCAGAAGGACTGACCATGATACTAAAGGGAGGTTGGCCAATTTAAAAGAACAGTAAGCTTTCCATGCCAGATGCGTAAGACACATCTTAAACAGTCACTTTCATCTTCTTCCTACGCCTAATTCACAATTCAAAAAAAAAGTTTCTTCCATAAAAATTCCTCCCATACCTTCAAATCCTAGATACTTCTGTTCAGATGGGATGATTCCACTTCTGGAGATGTGATTTCTCTCTGCACTGACTAAAATTGCTAAGACAACTTTTAAATAGCTCAAGCTGGAGCAATAAATCCCACCCAGAATTGAGGAAAAGGTCAAACCCAACTAACAACCAAAGACAACAGCAACACCACTAAAAATAAACAAATAAATATACAAACAGAAAACATCACTGCTTAGATAGCCCTCTGGCTACTGTAACTCAACATTTAAATCCAAACTGGATTGCTGCAGGGAATCTTCATTTTGCAACTGGAGAATATGGGAAAAAGAGTATGGAGATATCTTCAAAGGCAAACTCAAGAGTTAAATGGTTTGCTCCTACTGACTTCCAGCAAGAGCTTCTCACTGGGCCTGAGAAAGGCTTGATGGGAGACATCCAACAGAGTGATTGCAGGGCCCAATCCCCCAAAAAACACACACAAAAAGAGCAGCAGAGATCAAGGGCATCCTTGTCCTCCTCTGGACAATAGTGAGCAAATAATTCTTTTTAAATACCTGTCAAAGGAGTCTGCCAAAGGAAATGTCTGAGTCAGAGCTAGAAAATACACTAGATCTCCCCAGCCCCAGTACAAGGCCCTTTTCTCCAGATCATTGCCCTTCATCCTCCTCCACATCCTCCTTACTGGATAACTTTTCTCATAACTACACTGGGAATTTGAATTCCAAACCATGGAAACATTGAAGGTGTATCTGTGTGCGTATGTGCAACACTTGTACACGCAGTCCTGTACCAAAAACCCAGCCAATGCCATGATAGGATTAGGAGTCACCAAAAAGTACAGTTGCTTCAAAGGTAAATAATGCTGATAATGTTTACCCTACTGCAGTGGATCTGCTGATACAGATCACTACTCTGGCCCCAGTGATCCAGTCCACAGGTCCTTTCAGGCCAACAGCAGTTGAGAAACAAAAGTGAAAATGGTGGAAGACTCTAAAAACCATTCTGGAGGCCTGAAGGAAACAGAAGTGGCAGCCTCGAGTCCCTCTACACCAACAGATTAATCAAACTTGGTAAAGAGATCGAGCTACAGAAACACAACTTTTACATAAACCCTTCCCACAGAACAAGCTGAAATAAATCCAGAGCAGCCACTTGTTTTTATTATTATTGCTATTTTATATTGCCTCTAAGAAACTGCAGCTGAGCTGCATTGTCAAAATCAGTGCCAGTCACAGAATGAGGGGTAGGCACTGCAGGATGTAGGATTCAGTATGTCACCAGGAACAGATGATGCTCAGGGACACTGGGTAAAGGTTAATACAATAAATGGGAGGCAAAGGACAGTTGAGGGTAGAGAAGTTCTGTAGGAAGCAGAGCAGGAAACAGAGCAATTACAGGAAATGCTCTGGATACAATATGAAATATTTATCTTTCTGGTTCTTCTCATGTTTCCATATAGTCTCAGTAATCCAGACCAGGACCCTTCAGTTTAGATGCTATTTAGAGCACAGTGATGAAAGCAGATGGTGTAAACTCTACTGTGGCCTTGAAACACAGTTATCACATGTTAGCAGCTAGAAAATGTGGCACAGTAGGACAGTTAAAGGCACAGTATAACTTGCCACGGTTTGAAAGCTGCTTCACGCCTGCAATCTCACAGGAGGTATTAATGCAGTAATGTTAATAATAGATCCATTAGGAATTGCCAACTAGAAATGCATAGCCATGCGTTCTTCTGCCAGGGCAATCTCAGCTGAAGAAGGTCCTTCCCTGCTACACATACAGCCCCTGGCTGTAGAGGACAGAAAAGCAGCTAGAGGACATAGTTTGTGTGACTTTTCTTGGAGTATTTTTCAGATAACATTTTCCAGGGCCTGATCTAGGCCCTAAATGCTAACAGATAGTAGGTAGTATATGTAACATTACCAAAAGAGATTGCAAAATAGAGGCCCTGGGGTGTGTTTTCAAATGCATTCTCATAAAGGAAAGCATATCTTAAAAATCTTCTCCCTTTAGCAATGGCTTTGAAGGAAGAGCCAAGGCTGCCCCTCACATCAAGATGTTTGCATGTATGGAACTTGGACTGACCTTACAACATACATGTGAACACACATACTTGAGAGAACCTCTCTTTTGAGTCTACTATTTAATTTTTACCACAGGGACAAATTCTTCCCTTAGTGATGCTGGTGTAACACTAAACTAGGTCAACTGCAGTGGCCATGTACTGTTGTCATTACTAGTGCAATGCAGGGAACATATGTAATGCAACACTGCTCTCCACTCCCCTTTTGGAGAATTTATTAGCTTATTTATTGATGTGCTAGCTATGGGGCCAAGGCTGTATCATGAATGCTTGTACGGAGTCAACACCTTTCTGTAACAGCAGGGTGAGTGAGGAAATTCCTGGTTGTTAAACAGCCTACATATGCAATACCAGACTAAAACAATCTCTCAAGTAAATGTATTCCTTGATCTAAAAACACACATTTCACATCCTATGTATCAATTGTCTTCACTCTCCTAACACAAACGACTCTGTCCTACACTCATTTACAGTAGCGTTAATCCAAAATAACGCCACCAAGTCATTTGAGGTACTCCAGATTTACACTGGTGTGAGTGAGAGCATTTGGCTCCCAGTACCTACAGCTGGAGATCCTCAGCTGGTGGAGATCATCACAGTTCTTTCAAGTCAATGCCTCTGAAATTAATGTAGTTATGCTGATTTACACCAGGTGAGGATCTGCCTTGTGGTTTCTGGCTTTAAATTCCCTTCCTGTCAGCCATCTCATTCCAAAATGGCTTCAATAGACAACTTCTAGCCAGAATTTCCTCTGCTATTTATAGGATTATCTCAAGAGTTTCTACGATAATCCCCATATTTCCATCTTTGTATCAGAGCCTATTCCAGGGTTGTATTATAGCCAAACTATTCACATATCCAGATGACACCATTCCTTGCTCCTCTTTTCCCTTCCCTATTTGGGGTGATTATTCAGAGGGGAAATGTCTCTCACGGCCAAATCCTCAGATGGAATAAATCAGCATAAAATTGACATTAGTGATTTACATCATTTAGTGATACAGAAGAAAAGACAAAAAAGAAAAAAAACCCTAGTTTTTACCAATGCAGTTTAAAATTAGTAACAGGTCTTTGTAATAATATTGAAAGAATATTAAAATGTAACCCATATGTACACCTTTGATGTGTGTTTTACTGGCTCAGCTAGGCATCATTTCCAGCTTGGAATGACAAAGCTTCTTGCTGTTTTGTTTAATAAAATCCTCAGTAATTCTGCCTTTAAATAGTCCATACTTATTCAACATACTTCACCTCAAGTGTACTTAAAACACAAAACCAAGGTCTTTCACAAACAAAACCTATTCTGTTGATTTCACACTTTCTTCTCATCCAGCAAAACATTAAATTCAACCTGTTGAAATAGGTCAGGTTTAACAGAATTTAAGCTTGCTATACAGAAGTGCCACGGGGGATCTCAGATATCAGTTCTCATTCACACTCCAGAAATCTTACAGTAAATAATTTACCATACAATTTCCTATCAATCCATCCAGATTTCTCTTATCTGTCATTTCCTAATGTCTGTGTCCGCTTACAAATATTTTATTCCTCTTCTGGAGAGCTAGATTTCCTCTACACCAAGCCCTTGTAAACTAGCAGTATCTGCTCAACTGTGATACGCTACACAAGGATCTTAATTAATAAAACAACCCAGATCAGGAAAGAGCTGCACGCACAGCGGAGAGAGTTGAAAAGTAGAATCCCCTGCAGGGACAAACTCAGAGTCTGTGAAATCCTTCAGAGAATCAAAGCAATCTGCATCACAAGCACATTCTCCCTGTACAAAAGTGCTTGCAGGAACTGCCAATTTCTACAAGTATATAAGTAAAAACAAAAGAGGTAACGCTGACTAGTGTGATTTTCACTTGTTAGACTTGACATCTTGACACAGTCTTTTGGGGGAGATCTGATAGCCAGTGGCAGCGACTAAATATGTAGGAGAAGCTACGTATTACCAAAGGCAATATTGAATACAGGCTCTTGAATCCAGTTCTCACAGGTCAGCAAATGAAAGCCTTTTCCCCTCCACCACCACACACTCACTTTCTTCCCCAGGGCCAAAAAGGTTTGATTAACATTAGGCACTCCTGGCCTGGAAATTAGTTGTTACATGTTTAGGGGGGGTGAGGGGTTGGCATAAGGGTAGATCTCATTTCAAATAAGTATGTTTCCTCCTTTCATTTCCCTTCACCTTCCATGTGAGATAGCAAACCAGGATATCAGTATTCAAAGTTCATGTCAAAGATTTAATTTTGTACAGTTTATACTACTTGAAATCAGGTTATTGCTTTATCTTTATGGAGATGAATCCAAATTGAAAACAGACAACCTAGAGGAACCGTGTGGATGCCAGACTCACAAGAGCAGGCATTTAAGTGAGAATAGTGTGTGTTCATGCTCTTAGTTTCTTATTCAGCCTAAGGAGTGGCAAGTCAGTACATGCAGAAGTCCAGTGAAGCCAACAAGCAATGGCTGATAAATTCCTACAGAAAAGGTACCTATGTTCCCTCTTTCTGCGGCTCCATCACTGACTAAATTCATCTTCTTTTTACTTAATGGGATAAAAGTCACTTATTCTGTTGACCTGACTGGAGTTAGACCAGGGATAATTTGGCCAAAACCAAGTAATGACACACAGCAGGATTATTTCAGGGCGTAACTTCTGGCTAAGGTTGCTTTTTAAAAGCTGTGTAAGACTAGTCAATAAAAACATGGAACCCAATATGCAAAATTCAGTATCATTTCAGATAAAGTAATAATACACAACACAGTATACGATATACGTACTTCATTTACAAGCTGCCACTCCTTAGATACTGTTATGTAGCTAGATCACTATATTAGCTAATGGGTAATAAGGACCAAAGGTTTGAAATCAATAAAACTAACCCAATGGGGAAGATGGGCATAACAGAGGCTAATACTGGTAGGCTGCTGTTCAAAGTGTTTGAGTCAGAAGAGCTTGGAGGAAAATTGATCCCCAGAAATCCCTGCAAACTACAACAAATGTAGCTTGGTAAGAGTCTAGGCTGGAATTCACAAAGTGCATGTAATTTTGATGTAACATCTTATCTCTGAAAAAACTGAGGGTAAAATCTTGAACCCACTTAAGTCAGACAGCAATATCAGTGGAGCAATGAATTAATCTCACAATAAAGGCCAAAGTTTTATGGCCTTTAACAGTATGGCTTTTAACAGTAAGCAATGCTGCTAAAATCCCATTCATCAAGTCCAAGAATCAAGTAAAAAGCTTTGTTTTCTCCAAATCTAAAACTATCCCTTGAAAACACACATTTACATGGCTATGAGTAGGTAGGCCAAGAATTCATTTTCTAGTACTGAGTGCAAAATTCATAATAAATATGAAGACTAAATTTCAAAGCTGGCTGTTTCTACCTACCTATCATGAAGAGGGGTCTGCAAACGATCCGTTCCTGCAACTTACTCTGGCAGGAGGCAGCCACACATGGAAAGTACATGGCACTCCTTCTGCTCTCTGAATAAGCAGGTAAGCACCTTAACACAAAACTTAAATCTAAATTAGGTCATCAGAACTTACCTGTCCATTCATTAAACATGGAGCCTAGGACAACTGGCATTTTAGTTTAGTACCTCAAGATTTCTGCAGGAACTTAAGGGAAACGTTATCCTGACCATGTTTGCTGAGCAGAAAAATGCTTGTGGACAGAACACCTGAAGTGCATTGTGAAATTTATGCTCCAAATTTTTAAACCATGTGCCCAAATGTATTTTGAGTCACTTATTCTTCCACAGATGTACACAAGTCTAACTCTGATCAGGAGTCAGATAAACTTAACAGTTCTCACACTCAAAACCTTTAGAAGAATATTTATACCCTTTATTACAAGTGCACAGAAGAGATCACAGTGAACAAGGATGAACACAATCCTGCCTGACCGGATTGATCTTCCCTATCATCATCAAACTTAAAAGCATCAGTCACTGTGCCAGAGGTATACTAGAATTAAGTATAAATCATTCTTTTTCCTCAACTCTACACACTTGTAGATTTAACAGCAATAAGTCCTCAAAACCTGTATTATTTGAGGGTTTTTTTATCCCCAATTAATGGCTTGGGTTACCAAGGGACTAATAGGTTGCACCCCAGTCAAGGAAATGAGTTCATTAGCTCTGCAAGAAGTATTTCTGTGTGTCTGCATGCACTCAGGATCCTCAAGCAGGTTTTCAGGTAAGTATTGAAAGTACTTCTCTGAGGCAGAGGCTTTGAATTAATTCCCACTAACAATTTAGCCAAGAAAACCCCATTATGGACAACTCCTCAAACTACTCAATTGCCCGGCCTAGTGACCAGCTAATGATGGTGACCAAACATGTCCGTAAGAGCTTCTCTCAAACCTTCTAACCAGCTATGTAACAGAGTAATTCACAGGATTTTTAATTATGTAAATCTCTTGTTTACCTCTACAAATGTGAATGCTCCTGTCGGAGGAAACACTACTATAATCCTCCTAACCACTGAAACATCCAAAGAAAATTATAGATAATATAGATAGACAAATACAGTTACTTTCTAGCAGAAAGATGAGGAACTTGAGATTAAAAGATTGAAATATCTAAATATGATGATTTGAAAAAGTTAAATTAGAGAGAATTCTTGTACTTTACACAAACACAGAAGTACATAGACATGAAGAAAACATACTCCAAAAAGCAGCTTTGATAGTAACTAATTACGGTTAAAGCTTCTGGAAACTTGAACTAAAAGAGATTCTTGTGCCGATATGTAAAATGCAATGAAAAACAGAATAAATACAACACCTGCCAAAAGCAAATTGTCTCCACTAAGTGCCCAGAGGGCTGTAAACACAAGGACAGTAATTCTGGCCCAACTGCTTCGTAAATGAAAAGGTTTAGGGTCTCTAGTGCTGCAGGCAGCAAAACCTGAGGAGTGAAACAACAGCTCAAAAGTGGCCAGAGAAGCAGGCTGGCTCGAACCTCACCAATTGCTGCAGACTATTTGTTAATCCTAATTATACTTGGATTTCCCTTTGTGAATTTCCTCAGGACAGCTAACAAAGGGATCTTTGTGAATGTCCAGCATTTGAATGTAATGTCCAGGGTGTATCGGCCAATGCCCCAGATCACATGGCATCATTACTAGAACCTGCATAAAAACTGCATTACAGAGCTAGCAGCTATTCAAGTATTCCTGCAAAGGAGGAATGGCACTGACATGGTAAAAAAGGGAATTTCTAAGCAGGACTGGTCAGGAAATATTTTTGGTTCCAGCACACTTTTTTCTTTTTTACCCCCTTTTCAATTTTCCATGGAAAAGTAACAACCCACATGTTGAATTATTTTTCATTTGGGTTTCTGTTTTTCACCACTGATCTGATGAAAAGCCTTTTTCATTGAAGAAGACATGTCAGCTTTCTTGAAAAAATAAAATAAAATGACAAACTCAGAATGCTGCATTTTTTAACATAATGTTATCTTGTGACCATCATAATATCTGATTACAAGGCTTAAGTAATCAAACTACCATGGCACAGATATCAAATAATAAAAATGAATATACAAAGTATGTATTTTGTATTTCATGAATATTCCTGCAAATAATAGTCGATCATTCAAATGCTGGTGCAATGTGAGCACAAAAAGCCAGATTTTTGGCTGCTATAAATCAGCACAACTTCAATGAAGTTTATGGACTTACACACGTTTAGACTAGATTAAAATCTGCCCTCAAGATTGAATCACATATGAACACAGGCAAATCAAAATATGTGTTCTTTTAATTCAGTTACCCTGAAGAGAACAAGTATTTCCTCCCTTTGATCATGTTAAATAAATGTGGTCCAAAAGAACAGAATATTATGTCCTTCAGCAGAAAATTTCACCGATTAAATAGCACAAGAGTCAGAACTGAAACTCTCATTGACTTTGCAACTCCAAAGTGGTGATTTTTAACCTTTCTGAGTAGCTGCTGAGTTGCCACTTCAATATGCTCTTCTTACCCCTGCAGAATGTAACCAAAAAGGAAGAAAATAAAATAAACACAGCACAGGCTGAAACAAAAGGCAGTTAAACACTCACTCTTCAGTCCTTGGCATTACTGGGCTGGTCAGGAAATGAAACCATTGCTGCAGGAATTTGAAAGGGTGAATATGCAGGGAAGGGGGTCAAGGTTTGGGGTGGCTTCCTCTCCCTTGGCACTGGGAAACCGGAACTACCTTGTATCACTGACCCAGCTCCGGATGCTGGGTAAATGGCTGGTAATGGATGGAAACACAAGAGAAAACAGCATTTCCTAATGAACAACTAGAGAAAATACCACAAGGACATTGCTTCTTTAGGGTGATCCACAGCTGTATTTTGTAGAAAAATATCCAAGTGAAGGAAAATTACCTCCTTTCCATTTTTTAAAGTACTTGCAATTAAAAACAAGATTGGGAAGCTCTTGTTAATGTTATAAACCAATCACAGAAAAATTCATATACACACATATGTACACCCCTAAACAAAACATACTTAATGATAAAAAAGATGGATAAATGTGTTCTTGCCTAGGATGAAATTATTCTTGTAAGACTATAGGAACTAAGTCACATCATAATGAAAATGACTGAAGGAAATATGAAATGCATTTATGCTGTATCACACACACCTGCTGACCAGAGGTCCAGATACCCAAGTTCATGTATTTTCTGAATTATCTGAAGGGGGGCTGTAGGGATGTTGGGGAGGGACTCTTTATTAGGGACTGCAGTGATAGGAAAAGGGGTAATAGGTGAAAACTTAAACAGGGGAAGTTTAGATTGGATATAAGGAGGAAGTTCTGTACTGTAAGGGCGGTGAGGCACTGGAATGGGTTGCCCAAGGAAGTTGTGAATGCTCCATCTCCGGTGATGTTCAAGGCTGGGTTGGACAAAGCCTTGGGTGGCGTGGCTTAGTGGGAAGTGTCCCTGCCCATGGGAGGGGGGTTGGAACCGGATGATCTTAAGGTCCTTTCCAACCCCAACTATTCTATGATTCTACGATTTTTAATCATTTCCTTGGCTCTGATCCACAGTGCGACTGAGGAGGACAGACACCTGTTATCAGGCTGTTCCAGGTAAACCAAGCTACACAATCCAGCAGGACACGGACACGGACACGGACACCATGAATCCTTCCAGCTAAGGCAGACAAAGCTTTTTCCTATTAGTTGCTTTAACAGGTTCCCTTACAAAATGTAGCCACGTCCTAACGCATGGGGCTGCAATGAGCCCGCATCATTTTTAACTGTTTCCAGTGTCAGACAAACTGCTGGTTTTGCATTATCATCTCATCTAGGAGCTCAGAGCAGAGCTGGAATCCCAAGCAAGTAGGTGGTAGACAATGTGGAACAGAAAGGGCTGTGGGAGCTGCAGAAGGCAAACCTATGCATCTCACATAGACTGACACATTACTATATGACACCCAGTGCCATTCCCCTTTTGTGATTCTCAAAATAACTTCTGCTTTGGAACTTCCTTCTTTTACTTTGAATTCAACCTCGGCTTGTCCCTCACTTAGGAGCTTTTAAGAAGACAAACACAAGCTTTTCCTTTTCCTTTCCTTCCATGCACCCTATTTCTGTTCTCTCCCTCAGGAATACCAGGAGCCAGCCCTCCTTCCTCTCCTTCCCTCCCCACCATAGAATCGTTAGGGTTGGAAAGGACCTTAAGATCATCCAGTTCCAGCCCCCCTGCCATGGCCAGGGACACCTCACACTAAACCATATCACCCAAGGCTCTGCCCAACCTGGCCTTGAACACCGCCAGCAATGGAGCATTCACAACTTCCCTGGGCAACCCATTCCAGTGCCTCACCAC
>JAOEHX010007875.1:27840-47547 GCA_025448015.1 Bolborhynchus lineola
CCCCCCCCCCCCAATCAGCAAGGAAAAATGATCTTCAAAAAGTCACTGTTTTCATTAAAAGCTTTGGTTTCCATTTTATTTTTTTCAGCAAATCTTCAAAAAGGCTGCCTAACACAAAACATCAGCTCTGCTAGCCAGGCTTCTGGTAGGTTCACCACCTAATTCTGCCATAGGCATCAGCAACACCACCAGCTGAAGCCAGCTAAACATTTCCCATCTAAAGCACTGGACCCCTGGGTAGATGCCTGCCCAAGGCCATCCTGCCAGACAGCACCATCCAACCCACCATGCAGAAGCCTGGAGCCACAGCTCAGAAGAAGCCGAGATGCCTACAGTATGAAAACTAAGCAATCCTTGGTTCAAATAAGAGCTGAGACATGGTGAAATACTAGCAGGGTTTCACAAAGCTTTTCTGTTCACAGCCAATAAAATTATGGTGTTCTGTGAATAAAGGAAGACTCTTTTGTTAATGTAATAAATATGTCAACTTTTAAGAATATTACAGCCATTTCAAAAGAAGAGAGGAACAAATAATAGAAAAAGACATGAAATGGCCATGTTCAGTGTAATATGTGAAAAAATGCTCTAAGGCCACTGCTACATTCTGTCATGCAAGAAGCCCAAACTGAGTTATGTATGGGGTCTCCTACCCAAAACTGCCCTGTTAGGGAAAGCCATGTCTCTGTATGTCTTCCAGTGGTGCAGAAGCAGCAATAAGGTAAGCAGGAGAGACTAAGACCTTGCCATGAAGGTGGTGGGCCCAATTAACTTAAGTTGCAGAGCTATAAATGATACATGAGTGATTATTCAGAAATGCTGTGACATTAAGATTGGGTAGACTGTTCAGAAGAACTGAGATACCTCCAGGAAGAGCTAGACCAAAAGCTGCCACAATCAGGAAAGCTAAGTTCTATTTGGAATTAAATCTGTCAAGGGACATCAAAGACAACAAGAAGGGCTTTTCAAATACACCAAGTTCAAAAGGAAGACCAGGGAAAATGTGGGACTGCTGCTGAATGAGGTAGATGCCCTGGTGACAAAAGATACAGAAAGGGCAGAGATATAGAATGCTTTCTTTGCTTCAGACTTTACTGCTAATGCCAGCCCTCAGGAATCCCAGACTCTAGAGGCAAGAGAAAAAACCTAGAGAAAGGAAGACATTCCCATGGTCAAGGAGGACCAGATTAGAGATCACTTAGGCTAACATGACTCCTACATATCCATGAGCCCCAACTGGATGCACCCACAAGTGTGAGGGACCTGGCAGATGCTACTGCTAAGCCATTCTCCATCATCTTTGAAAGGTCAGGGAGAACAGGAATGGTGCCTGAGAACTGTAGGAAAGCCAATGTCACTCCAGTCTTCAAGAAGGGTAAGAAGAAGGACCCAGGAAACTACAGGCCAGTCAGCCTCCATCGCTGGAAAGGTGCTGAAACAGTTCATATTGGATGTCATTTCTAACCATGTGGAAGGAAATGTTATCAGGACTAGTCAGCATGGATTCACCAAGGGGAAATCATGCTTGAGAAACCTGATAGCCTTCTACGATGGAATGACTGGCTGTCTAGATGAGGGGAAAGTACTGAGTATTGTCTACCTTGACTTGATTGAGGCTTTTGACACAGTCTCCTGTAATATCCTTACACATAAGCTCAAAATGCATGGGTTAGATGGGTGGACATGAGGCAGATTGAGAAGTGGCTGAACAGCAGAGCTCAGAGACTTCTGATCAGTACTGCGTGTCTATTTGGAGGTCTGTAGCTAGTGGTGCAAGTGTTTCATGTTGGAAGCCTGACCAGTTCTGACTGGATACAGATACTCAGGTTAAGGATTTGAAATTTCCTCCTTTTGAGCAAGTTTTAAGATTAATTTAAATTTGCTGTTTCTGGGAACATTTGGACAAATTTATCTCCTGGTAGGAACATTCTTCTGAAGTGAATATAAAAGGGATATAAACTAACAATTCAAAAATTCAGATAAATATTTGTAGCTTATTTATCTGAGTTTACATTATTCCTAGGAATGCTATTATTTAGCCTGGTTAGATCAGAAAGAAGTTCTGCGACCTCAGAGCAAAAGGAAATAGGGAATAAAATATTTGCATCAACTACAATCATTCAATAAACTATCAGATCTAATTGGCATTTTATCGACTTGGGGTTTGTTAGCATCTTTTTTTCCTTTGTTTTTCACAATGACAACTGAAAATAAACCATAACTATGTAAGAAAGAAATGTAAGTACAATCAGCTTTTGGTTATCTATAGATGGAGTCTCCATATGGGGGGGGAGGGTAAGTAGAGATGCTGTAGGTATTTCCTCATGAGCTGAAATCAGTCTGGAAGCACTCTCCGCGCTCACTTACAGCCAGATTATGCAGATTTACCAGCTCAGGCCAATAATACTGGACCGCTGCGGTTTATCTCAATATTCCTTTTTTTCAGTTGCATTATTGCTGTATGTTCTGATGAACTGAAGTTGCATATATATTGCATTATGTACAGATTTATTTCATGTAGTTCATTCCAGCTGTCTCCTGCCCACTGCCCCTCCTGACCAAAAGTTGAGCGCACCTCGCTGGAGCAACTTTGGCGTTTCAGAATTTCACTCAATTTCGTACATTTGAATTTACATACAAAGAAACTATCAAGATGCAAGCCATGCAGCAAAGAGCATCCTACATCAGAGCCCTAAGAGAGTGCCCAAAAAAAGACCATGATGCTGCTCTTGTTAGTCGTGGTTGGAAACTCCTGCCTAGGCTCCAGATGCAGAAGCAGCACAATCTCTTCACATGTGACATGAATCCAGTGTAAGCCCCAGGAGAAAAACTGTCTCCAGCAAGAGCACAGCTGAGGTCTGATGAGTTTTGTCTGTCCTAAGAGCCATGTATCTGACTTAAATATGTTCTGGGCTCAAACTATGAAGCTGGAAGCCTGTCCTTTTATGACCTTCTACTCCTTTCCAAAGAAGCACTTGAACATTCGTTATGCTTCCTTTGTATCTGTCCTAGGATGGCAGTTTACAAAAGCCTCATCCATTTCCTGAGTAACAGCATCCACTTCCTAATTAAGAGCAATGCAGCTCTTGCTCTCAACAAAACATGAACACACCTCTTCAGACGAACACCATCATTTTTTTTCCTTTAATCATACACCCCGCAGGTTGGATTCTGACCTGAAACAGCACTACTACTTCCCACTGGTGCTATTCCAGCTGGTACCTGAGCTTGCTACTCACTGAAGGAAGCCAGAGCCCAGATCTTCACTTGGTATAAACTTGTACAACTGCACCAGTTCTGCCAGAGTGCTGTGAATTTACAGTGACCAGGAATGAAAAGATCAACTGAGAGTAGATTTAGATCAGATATTAGATAAAATTCTTCACTATGAGAGTGGTGAGACACCAGCACAGGGTGCCTAGAGAAGCTGTGGCTGCCCCATCACTGGCAGTGTTCAAGGCCAGGCTGGATGGGGCTTGGAGCAACCTGGTCTAGGGGAAGGTGGGGCTGGAACAAGATCATCTTTTAAGGTCCCTTCTAACAAAAACATTCAATGATTCTATGATTCTATGAGGCATAGTATTTTCCAGCTACTTACTGAGAGTAGAAGAGCAACACAGCCCTTCACAGCTGGAAGGAGGAAAAGTGAAAGCTCTGCATGGTTCTTGACCCTTTTAGCAAGCAGATATTACAGCACGGCTAGCTTCCAAGAACTACCATAGTACCTCATGATACTCACGAGTACACTCAGACGTACCAAGGTGTATGACAAGGCTCCTCTTGAAACTCAGTCACTGCATCACCTCCTGGGACATAATGGAGAATTTGGCAAAGACACCACATGCTTGGCCTATCCAAACTGTGGCATACCCATTCCATAGGCAAATACAGTACAAAGCCTCTGCCTAAGGCCCACCTAAATCTGATGACTAAGACAGAGCTTGTGCCCAAGCACAAGAGAGAGTTTAGGCAGAACTCTAAGTTCATTAAGAATTATAACCCTTATTAAAGAATACATAACATAAAGAGATCTGTGTTACTACCAAATTAAAACAGTAAAAAAGATGAAACAACTAAACTTTCTTTCACTGTAAATTCTACATATTCAAATCAATGCCCAGACTTTCCACCAAGACCCTCTGGTACTATCGGCTCATGTTTCCAGCATCAGTTCATGACTGCATAATGGGAATTTCCTCCAACCTAAAAAGCAAACAAAGAAACAAACAAAAGCCATGCTTTTCTGAAGTGCTGAATATTCACTCTCTGAAAATAAACAAGCCCCTTCAAGAAGGACCATTTGAAAGTTGAGGCACAGTCATTGTGAAAGTGTAGGCCCTTAATATTTAGTCAAATGTTAGGCGAGTTCCCACTTATCTGTGCCTTCACAGTGGTGTAACCTTCCCTTGACATGTCAACCTGGCAGTAGCAAGGGGAACACAGTGAGCTTTGAGAAACTCCATCTTTCGCAGGTTGAACCAACAGACTGTTCTTCTTGCAAGATTTCAGTGTTAATTATATGATCTTAGTGTGCACCATTAGCAGGACAGCAAGGTACTCAATTAGCTCTTTTTTCCTTTTTATTTAATGGCATTACAGTGCGATTGGTAACACAGCCACCCCCACTGGCTGCATGGGTTGCACTTATGCAGCATGAAAACCAGAAAATTTGTAACATAAAATCTGGCCCTTTGCCAGATTTCTACAGGGCATTAGTAACAAACTGGTGAAGCTCATTAAAAAAAAAGAGAGAGAAACCTATAACCATTAAAAGTCCATTAAGCAGCATGTCATTTTGTAAAGCTAAATAGCCCACAGTAATCAAAAGCATATGAACCCCAGCTGGGTTACCCGGCAAATTGTTTCGATTTAGGGGGGAGAATTCATCAAGAAAGATTGTTCCTAGGATTGGGTTGATTTTTCTCCTTCATTTGCTGGCTCCATGTCCCATTATAATTACAGTGATTGATGCACCTTGCAGACAAAGGTGAAGAGTGACCAGAATAGCCTGAACATCTGCTCAATGCAAAGCTATCACTAATGCAGAAACTCTGCAGAAAGGGACACCACTTTAGTTATCCCACACAGGAGGCAACTTCTTTCCCACTTTTCTCCTCACCTAAGTTGCACATGGGTTATGAATCAGGTTTTCTCAGTTCTTTAAGTAAAATGAGAGAAGTCACTGTTGTTAAAGGTAGGTATAAGACATCATTCACGGATAGACTGTCACCAAAAAAGAAAAAACAAAGGTAAGAAAACTACAGAGGATGAGGTTTTAGTATTGGTAATTACTGTATCTCCTCTTCCACTGACAGTCAGTCACCTTTTTCCTGAGTAAGTGGCAACGCCCATAACTCTCTGCTTGGAGTAAGACAGCAGAGAAAGCAGCATACCACCATGAACGAGGTAGTTCACCCCCTCTGCACCTGATCTGCTTTAGTACCTCTGTAGGTATCTTTAAAGAACTGGTCCTTGGGTCCCAATTCAGCAAGACATGGCAATATGCACCTGGACACAAGCGTGTTCCACTGAAACTGTTCAGGTTCTTAATCCAGTATCACCTAGTAGCATGCTGAAGTGGGACTGCAAGTTCTCTCTGCTCCCACCTGTGCAACAGAAATAACTTACCTCTATGTAAATTAAGGCCAGATGACTGCCCAAACCAAAAGGGAAGAAGCTAATAATCAAACAACAGTTCTGCCACATCTTCCATATTCACACGGGCCATTCTGGATTTTCCTCAAGGCTTTTAACGTAGATGATATTTAAAGCCACTTCATTTTACATTACTGGGGTGAGGGATGCAAGGTGATTAAAAGCCTCATTTAGCTGAAAACACTGTCCTGCCTGAGTACACGAGAATAGCACATTACTTCTTCACACACAAGGTCTTTGGCAACAGCAGGCCTCAGACCTTTATCTATCCCAGGAACTTATACTTCTAAGTCTCCTGGAAAAGGCAACAGATTGGAAATTGTTACTTTATGGAAAGTCCACAAAATTTAAAGCCAAAACTCCAGCCTCTCCATACCGGAGAAATGTGGAGTCCTTCAATGTTTTTACATGAGATTTTTTTAGGGCCTGCAGTCATCCAGTGGTTGAAATGCATCATCTCTATCTAAAGATGAATTTGAGCATCTGCAGCATGGGATTCAAATCTGTAGCCTCTTTGTAATGAAGCATATACAGACCTTGAAGCACTATGTTTGTTTTCACAAGAGGTTTCAGTCAAGCTGGACAATTTATTTACAACGGAAGTCTGCTGCTGAAGACCTTTAGATGGTACATAGCTGAACAGACAATACTAAAGTACAGCAGTAAATCATCCAAGTGCTGAATTTCTTCCAGTGCACTTCACAGTGTGAGTAACAGGATGCAAATGGAAAAATCAGATGACATCCTAAGATCAAGAAACTCAAACTGCATCTGTTTCAACTGCTGAATGTGGCCATTGTAAAGCATACACAGATAATGTTCCTCTAATGTGCACGTATTAATGTTGGCCCATGGTTAGGAGTCGACAAGAAATAGTCATACAAGCTGCTCTCTCCTCTATTTTTTGTTGCTGTTGTGGTTTAAGCCCAGCCATAACTCAGAAGCACACAGCCGCTCTCTCACCCCTGACTTTCCTCCCCCCTGCTCCTGGAGGGATGGGGAGGAGGATCAAAAGAATTTAACTCCCATGGGTTGAGATAAGAACACTCCAGTAACTAAGGTATAACACAAACCACTGCTGCTACCACCAGTAACGATAATGACAAGGGAAATAACAAGAGAAGAGAATACAACCGCTCACTACCCGACGACGGACACCCAGCCTGACCAAGCAGTGATCTAACCCTTTCTGGGTAACTGGCCCCAGTTTAAATAGTGGGCATGATGTGCTGTGGTATGAAATACCTCTTTGGTCAGTTTGGGTCAGATTTCCTGTTTCTGGTTCCTCCCGGCTTCCCCTCCTCCCTGACAGACCATGAGACTCAGAAAGACCTTGGTCAGAGTAAATATTACTGAGCAGCAACTGAAAACATCGGTGTTATCAGCACTGTTCCCAGCCCGAAAGCCAAAACCACAGCACTGCATCAGCTACTAAGAAAGAGAAAAAATGACTGCTGCTGCTGAACCCAGGACCGTGGCCTCAAAGTATGCTGAGAGACCTGACAGAACTCAAGTTTTTACTATGAAAATTAAAACGATACATAAACCACACTCTAAGTTTAGAAGTGGTCATTTTTAATCAACAATTTCTCCCCATTACAGGGCTACTTACATACTTACATAAGTTACATCTGCTTTGTTATGATGGCACAAACCCCAACTACCTCACCAATGTCTTGAAACACCCTTTCAGTGCTTGAACAAAAACCAAAGTGTTATAACCAACCCTAACTATTCTATGATTCTATTTTATGATTCTAACCAACCCCCGATTTGATTTTTGCTTTGCTAAAGCAACTTCTGACAACAGAAATGGTTCCTACAGCATGATTGCTGCTTGTTTCCAATGGATGACAGCCCTGGCACCTACCTCCAGAGCCCACAGCCACCCCAATAGCCCTAATTTCCACTCTCCCAGCAACAGTCCTTGGTCCCTTCAAGGTATCCTGCCTGCCAGGAGGGTAGGAAGCAGCACATGCCATGTGTCTCCTGCTTTCTCCTTGGCCAGGAGGTTTTGATTCCCCTCCATCCATCCCCTCAGGTTTTCAGCAAAGTCTCAGACACCTCAGTCCCTGTGAGGCCTCTGCCTCTGTGTCAAATTAGTGGGCTAATACATTCAAAAGTTATTAGGGAGGGACTTGCACACAAATGGAAGGATAGCTCAACCACAAACCTTATTTTCGTAATGAAACAGAACAACAGAAGTATCCTCTACTTTGGCCCACAGAATGTGAAGTTTTACAGTCTATTTTATTAGCTGTTGAGGGAGCCAGTAACTAAGCCGTAAAAACTGCAATGAATGACACTAAACTGCTTAAAAGACTGTTTGTTACAGGAAGCACATGCATTTATGCATGCGTATCTGAATAACCTAAATCTTTTGCATTTGCAAAACTGCAGTGGGAATTTCATTACTGTAGGACCCCTTACAGCAACTTGACATACTGAAGAGGAAAAGAAAGATTAAATTAATGGGACAAGTGTAACATAGGCAGGAATAACTAGCTGCAAAAATAAAGGATGGTGATCAAATGTTAGGTAGCAAATCTTCAGAAAAGCATCAGAGGGCTGCAGCTGATCCCAAGTGGGACATGCTCATGCTCCTGGAAAGAAAGAACACTTTGTACTGGGACTAATAGAAATACAACTTCTAAGATATATGAAGCAATCTAACTATGGCTATAATAATTTTCTTATAGCCATAGTTAGATCTTAGATGCATCCTAGGTCCAGTTTTGAGCCCTGTATCTTAAGAAACATGTAGGTCAATTGAGGAGAAGGCAGAGGTTTAGGATAATTTACCCTAAACAGCAGCAGACTTAGGTGAGATGGGATAACATTTTCAAGCCTATGGCATGTTACTGCAAAGAAGAAGGAATGACTTGTTAACTCTTTGGAGCAGGATAAAACCCAGTGGGCTTATACTGAAGCAAGATAATCTCAGGCTGGCATTTAAAGTAAAAGTCAAACAAACAGCAAAGTGCAAGAACAGAGGGCCCAAGAAAGCTGCAGGGCTGCTGCTCCTGGAGATCTTTGAAGACAAGGTTAGACAGACACATCAGGTGCGGCACAGTTCTCATCAATCCTCCTCTGAGGTAAGGAAACAGGTAACTTGCTGAGGCGCTGCCCACCCCTACTTACCAGCTTTAGTATGGAATCAGAGAAAAAGAACACAGAAATACTTTTGAAATACTCTTCTCCCTTCTTTCCATTACAATTTATCACTTCAAGAGTGGCTGATTTCAACTTCAATCTGAATGTTGGCCAAAGTTTAAGATTTTATTTTAACTGACTATCTTCCTCCTTCCACAGAATGAAGCCAAGACAGCCTGTGGTATAAAACAAATGCTACAGCCAAATCAGGCCTACAGTACACAGAATCTAGTTCTGCAAATGTGATGCAAGATCACACATAAGTCATTCTGTTGCACTTGAAGAAAGGCACTGCTATCTGTGGGAGACTGGGGACATGATTTCTGCTTCCTCCAACAGCACACAAATGTGTTCCCAAAGCTCATTTGAATTCTGTACATAATCAGGATGTAGCCCACAGCTCCACTGATTTGTGAGGTTTATGTTCCATAGTTGAATTTACCTCTAGAGGTTTGTCACCTAATTCACTGAACAAGCAGAGATTTTAAGATAAATCTGGAAAAAACACTGAAGAAAATAAAACGAGCATTTTAATTCACAAAGAGAAAATACCAGTAGGGGAAAGTGGAACAATCAAAGAAGAAAGGACCAAATTGGATAATAACATTCTAACCTAAAAATAGAAAAGATTAAAAGGGAAGCATGGACAAAGATTTTACATGAGCAACCTAATACAAACAGGGTTGATGTTAAGGGATTATTTAAACAAGTCAGGAGAAGTTAGCACCAGTTAATGACGAGTTTGTTAGCTAACAGGCTGTTAACACTCAAACAAACTGGTCATTAAATGTGGTTACTACTTATTTTAATGGAAATTTATTAGAACCTTTATTTAAAGGTTTAATGGGAGGGAGAGCCCCAGCATGCACACCTGGAATCCCACAAATCCAAACAACACAGTCCTCAAACTGCTTTGCCTGGATTTGAAACACAAAATAGAAACAAACCTTCCCCGGCATCGATGACTGCCTTTTCCCTACCAATAGTATACTGGATGAATTCAGACTCTCTGATAGCTTTGTATCTAACAAGAACCACTTGAATCTTCATTACTTTGTAGTACCATTATGGTAAGTGGTTCTGATCTGTATCCTTTAGAAGCCCATTGCAAATCTCATTATTATTAGACAGAAGTTTGATAAAGCTCTTAAAAGTGCCTCATGCATCTTCATCCCCTTGGAGTTTAGCAGAAGAAGAGAGGGAAAAAATAAAACCAGAAATAGCAATGTATTAAAGGCAAAACAGAAGCAATAAAAACTTCAGGCTTTTTTGGTTCATTTCCATGATAAGTTAAAAAAAAATAAATAACCACAAAACCCCCACAACTTGCTCAGTGAAAAAAAAAAAAAAAAAAAAAAAAAAGTAGAAATGGATCTCTAATGTAAGACTGGCTACCGGTACACACAGTCAGTAAGTACAGACTTATAAGGAGAGAAAGCACAGTCCACTGGAAGATAGCACTGGGCTAGACTTGGGGAGACAATTATACTCCTAAATCTGGAACTGACTAACCAGAAATCACTACACCCTCTCCAGCATCCTCCCCTGTCATTTTGGCTATTTAATTTGAAGTGGCTTTCACTATACAGAGGGTACTCCTGAAGTGCCTATATTAGCGTTCCCAACTTCCTCCATGCTCATGGTTACAGAGAAAACAAGTCAAAGTAGGAGAATTAACATACTGCAAAACTGCAGGCGGACCAGGAAAGAATAGGAAAGAGAGTTCGAGAACAGTAAAACTTATCAGGAAAAATCTGGTTCAGATAAAAACCCTAACTTAAAAGTCATCAAATATGCCTCTGGAGAGCATCTCTCCTCACTGATCACAGAAGTATCCACATATTTGCCTTAAATGAGAAGTCTAAAATCAAAAGGTGCATTAATACATCTATTATATGCTTCTGCAGTGAGTCAAAACACAGGACCTCAAAAAGCTGAGGTAAGGATTATTTGCAGGATTATTATTAGTAGTAATTAATATTAATAAGTGTCCATCTCCTTAACACAGCTTTTTCACCTACAGTTTCTGCAGTATCAATCATGATTAACAGGAAAGAAAAATTAAGGGAGAGAAACTTATAAGGCCCAAAAGGCAAATCCAATGTGGCCACACGTATTTTTAAGGAATCTGAGGCACTCTGGATCTGGTTTTTGGTGGAGCTGAGCATGCACAGCGCTAATGAAAGGCTCAAGCAGCTATGGGCACTCGTGACTCTGAAAAAAGCCAAGGTTGTCAGCGAGAACAGGAGCAGAATCCTGGACATGTTCAAGCACTGTGGGGCTCTTCACAACTCCTTGGCTGGAGCCAAGAAGCAAGCTGGTGTGAGAGCTGAGAACCAGCCCCAGGAGCCTGCACCACTCGGCCTGAAAAACTCCTTTTTCTCCACTTGCCATTTCTATGATTCGCTCTTTGTCTTTCAAATATTTCTCACTTTGAACCTCACGGGATCTGACGGCCTCCTGCCTGAACGCTCACATGTGCCAGACCCATTGTTAATATTATTTCACGAGATATTAGGATTTCATATGCATCTCTCTTGCCTTGTTTGCATGAGCTTTTCAACAAAAGACTATGGACATGTCTAAACTCCTAATATTTGCTGTGATAATACCATTTAAAGGCAAGTGGTCTGGGAATGGGAGAGAATAACTGATATTTTCATTTAGCTGCTGATGTGACTGGGATTTAGAGAACAGTCTGATTGATGTCTCGGCTTCATTTAAAATAAAATAATTAGGCTACTAAAATCTGGAAAGTATATTTTCATTTTAACTGGTCTGTGTGCTCAGCGCAGACTCCAAGAAAGAACATGGAACGTTACAGGAATGGAAATGAGGGGTCGGAGTAGGAGAAATGATATACTGTAAATTAGAGGCAGACGAGAAAAGGATATGAAAAAGGGTCTGGCAGAATTAAAATAATCAGGAACTAAGGCGAAAAAACAAGAGTTCAAAAAAAGTGTAGAGCATTCCATTAATCATCATTGTGGGAGGTAACAGAGGGTAGACAACAATAGGAGAAGAGGACTGAAGAAGCACAACTAAGAGACAAAAAGCTGTAGATATGAATAAAACAGGTGTAAAATTCATATTTCTTGTTTCTGTTTCTAACAGCATTTGGGTCCCTGCTCAGTGGGAACAATGAAAGATTGGCTAAGAGAACAGAAGGCTTCCAGCTGCATGAAAGAAAATGTAAGATCAGACTTGAAAACCATGCACAATTTAAACAACTTAAACCCCCAAATAAATGCACTTTTAAGACATTTTGATCCCTTGCATCACCCTATCACAGTACAAAGGCAGTCCAAGGAATTCTGGATTTGATCTCTCAGTTCTGTGAAAATTCAGGCTTGTATCTCAACTGTGTAAGAGCTCAGAAACACAATCACACACACCAGCTGGACAGTCCTAATTACATGAATACACAGACTCTGACAGCAAGAAACACAACACAACGTACTTTGTTGAGACAAAAAAGCCTTTTGTTTATGCAAAGCAAAGATACACACAGACCGCAAGACCACAGCTAACAAGTTAATCATGCAGCTTGAACCAGGCGCAGACTGAGGGTGTTATAATACCCACTCCAGTGGGCAACACCACCCTCAGGATTACTCTGAAACATAATGTAAAGTTTCCAGAAGCCAGGAATTTCAGCCAAGAACTGGAAACAACTTAAAACCCAGTAATACCTCCTCTGAATCTTTACAATCATTTCCATAGTGTGAAAGTCTCCTCTAACTGTGACAGGAAAGAGACTAAACACCCCTTCTACCCTGTAGTGATTACTCCATATAACTCAAGTTTCATGGTTGTGCTGGTCTTTCACACCTACCTTCCTCTGGAAGCCAGTCGCCCATAAAATATAGTATATGAACTGCACTATATTAGCTGGAGAAAAATGAGGCACTCGAAATCTGAGAGAAAGCTGGAAGAAATTTACACTAAGTGAATATTGCATACCCGAGGGACAGGGGTACTGGGAAGAAAACCCTGTTAAAAACAGATTGTTTTCCCCCTCTCCAATTTAACTTTTTCTCTTTTTTTTTTTTCTTTTTTATTTAAAATAAGCTTGCCAGCCCCCATACACCTCTTTCTCAGCACAGAGAGGATATTTTTGCTACATACTGTCTTGCACAGGAAGATACACAGAAGTGGTCCAGAATAGCTTTTCTGTTCTCACTATCAGTGAAACAAGCTAGGCTTGGGGGTATTTGGGTACTGTTCTACAAGAAAGGTAATGACCAACCAAGAAAGAAAAAACAGGAATTCACAAGAATAATCCCAGAAATAAGCCCAGTAAACATGCCTTAAAAATAAAGATAACAATCCTTGTCCTCACAGTTGTAATTTCTGTTACACACATCTTTTCTCAGGTATTACCACCACCAGAGTCTCCACTGGACAGGAACAGGAAATGAGCACACCTTAGTGTGCTTTAGCTTGCCACAAACACATCTATACCCTGTCCAGCCTTACAACTGCACTAAGCACAGAATAAGGCAGTAAGTTTTTTCATGGAGGTCTGCAAATTTCTCCACAGAAATCTTGTTGTGTTCTCTGCCACTAATAATACCAGGTGTATTAGCTGAAAAGAATTTTAAGTAAAACAAGGAGTAGGTTTATTCCAATGCTTCACTCTACCTTTTTGCTCCTACCTGATGCACAAATTTGAATCAATTACTGCCATTCATGGATGTATCACATGCAAGCAAAATGAAAATCCACTTCTTCTTTGACCTATATTTTCACTTTTCACATTCAAGAAACTCATGATAGTTTAGAAGAATTGTAAGGGAGGTACGTCAGGGAAATCCACAAGAAAAGAAAGTCCCACCTTCTTCACATTAAATACACAGACTTGTTTCCTATTTGCCAACCATTAATGGGGCATAAAAAATGTGTGATTAGAACCCTGAGAGTTGGCATAGCTCAAATACTGTATATTGATGAACCACGTTGGAATGGAAATCAGATGAAAAGTATTCCTGTAGTGGCACTTTAACCTAACTGTTGACAGATGGAGAATGGAAGCAACATAAATGCTCTCTTTTTGTGTCAGCACTATAAAAATGTCTGACTAGCCCATGAAAGATGGAGATGAAAGCTTAGGCAGCCATTAGAAACTGTGCCTCACCTCAAGCAATAACTCATTCCCATGGTATTAAGAAAATGGTTTTATTGCAAAGGATTACTTCTTCCCCTTCTGCAGAAATTACTGCTTATCAGCAGTGCAGAAATAAAGCCAGAAACTCACAATCTTTTAAATTCTCCTACACAATCTCCTTCCCAATGGTCAGGAATTTAATAAAATGTAACATTTGATTAAAGCAGTTTGTATGCCTTTCTGAAACCAACACCACCATCTGAAATACAGCTCTTTCAAATGTCCTGCCATTAGTTCACAGCAGCCTGATTGCCTGTTGCATTTATTTATCTGAGTATTAATGCTCTGCAAACTGCCTTGATTGGAATCTAAGTCATTTGGCAGACCTGGATTGGAAATCAAAAGGCAGCTGTAAGGGCAAGAAGAAATTCAAAAGCAGTATCAAATAATGAAATTTTGTTGAGTTTGTGGGGGTTTTTGTTTTATTTTGGCCTGGGGTGGAGCATGTCCTTTTATGCAGAATGCATTTTGGTTTCTGCTTGTTCCTAAGCAGTCAAGCTTTAGTCAGAAAGCAAAACACAATCACATGTAAGTTAAAATTCAAACACTCATGAAATTCAAAGGATTGGGGATCTTCATCATCAACACAACTGGAAGTCATGTCAGTATATCATGAAGGGATCACAAGCTCCCCAGGGTACAGGAAATGAGACTGAGAACTGAAAAGTGAACATTTATAGAGTCAGGGCAAGGCAGCAGTAATGCGTCCATATTGGACCCTGCAATCCCCCCATGGTATCAGTGCCAGTCAGAATGTGCAGCTGACATATCACAGCAGCTTTATCCAGATCTTGCTTGACACTCCAAAGCCACTCTTTTGGCAGCTGCTTTCAGGAATGCCTCTTACAAGCCTATGCTGATGGCCGGGCCAAACCTCATGGGATGGCTGCAATGAAAGAATGCATCTTCGCTTGGTTAAAATACAGTTATAGTTTTACTTTCTTCTGTATTTCAGGAATCTCCACAGCCAAAAAAAATCTAAGCAAGTTTGGCTTCAAATGGTGCTGACAGCATGTTGGCTGGGCCAGTAAGGCTATTCCCAACACTTCTTTTGGTAGTAGTGTGTGCCTGTGTGTGAATAGGTGTGCTCATGAAAGAGAAAAGGAAGCAGCTGGACAAAGAGGGAGATACAACTCTTTACATAGCTACATCTCTGCTGAGCAACCTCAAATTACAAAATGAACAGAAAATACATCCTACAAACTCAGAACAGCCCTGGCACACAGAGCGAGCGTATTTTATCAAACACTCCAGGACTCAAAGGAAACCCTACATGACAATTTTATGACTGTGGTGATTTTTCAAGTGACATACTTACTACAAGGAGGTATTGTGGGCTCCCACGAAACCTTTAAAGCTCCCTCTACAGAGTGCAAAGGAAGGCTGGAATAGCTCCCCAGCCTCTGGTGGGACTCAACCCCTTTGCTCCTCAGACACTATCATGAACATCTGTAAGAAGATGCTGCACTTCATGTCTGGGAGGTCTCATTCTCATCATATGCTCAGGAATAGTATCCACAGTCCTTTTTAACTTCAACTATACAGTTCTAAGCTAGATTTTCCTGAAGCTGTATCTCAGCCAGCCAGGCAGCTCTGAGTGTTTTGCACCGAGAAATGGGGTTCATAATCCTGTAGTGTCTGTACTTGGATCTTTTTACAGAAGAGCTTAGACAACACCACTCTGACACTCTGTACCTTCATGAGGAAGCTGAGCACCTGCCTTGGAACACAGTCATTTTCTCCAAAACCATATGGCCAGCTGAGCTAATCACTCAATTGTGTGTTTACTGGTGTAGGACTACATAGCCAGAGAACACTTACAGAGAAATGTTCTTTGCCACCATTACAAATGCTGAAAGCTTGCCAGCATTCCCTTATTAAACCACACCCTATCCCCATTCCCATCCAAGTTTTACCATTCTCAACATCCAAAGTCTGTCACAGAAGCAATTTTTCAGGGGGAGCGGAAAATCTATTTTTATTTTCTATCTATCCATCCTGCCAGGGTAGTTGCCAGTTTGAGTTCAGAAAAGCAGTATTAGTAAAGTCCTATGTGCTGAAGTATTTGTTTAAATCAGGAGAGACTTACACATTGAGTGTTTGCTGAGTCTGGCCCTTATTAAAGAGATGAGAGACATTAGCCACACATACAGCTAGTGCATTTTAAATTAAATTGACAGAGTCACTGATGTTGAAAACTTAGCTACGTTGCTTGTTCAGTAATGTTCTTACAAAAGTTTCTTAAATGTGCTTAATTTGCATAGCATCATTATGAGTTGCCCTGTCGGAGACTCATTTAATAACAATGCCATGCTATGGATTGACATGATAAGTTATTACGGCTTCAAATAATATGTAAATAATATTTAAATGGCTTCACTCAAAGCCATTACTGTCAATCAAAGAAATACCTATATTTGGGGTTCTCATTTTTATGTCCTTAACTAACATTAAGAAATAAAAAGGCAACTTACACATAAAACCTGTAACAAACAGTTATTTTGCTAACAATCTGGTCTAAACTGCCATGAAAACAGCACAACTTGGTCATAATAGCAAAGTTCTAATTTGAGTTGCCCTGTTGCATCTCAATACCACAAAAAAAAAAAAAAACAGTATTAATTTTGTAGGTTAGGATGAACACTATTTAGAGACATCAGCTGAACAAAGATGATGTGCATAATTTTATCATCAAGAGAGAAATTCCACATTTCTGCATTAGCATTTTGTGGTGCAGGAAGTGCTCTGCATAGCGTTGTGCCAGAAGGAACTGCTATCCCTACATACTTCATGCCTGCTCCCTTCCTAACCAAAACTTCCACACTGATACCCATGTTGCAGATTGGATGAGTCACATACCTAAAGCAATGAGACATTTCAAAGGGGGCACAAAACTGGGGGTTCAAACTTGTGCGATGAGAATTTAGAATAGGTATAAGGAAGAAATTATTAGAGTGGTGATACACTGGAACAGGTTTTCCAGAGCTGCACCATCCCTGGCAGTGTTCACAGCCAGGTTGGACAGGGCTTTGAGCAATGTGTACTAGTGGAAGATGTCCCGGCCCGTGGAAGGGGGGTTAGAACCGGATGCTCTTTAATGCCCTTTCCAACCCAAACCATTTTATGATTCTATAAAAAGTCAGGAAGGAAGCCAGAAAGGTAGCACTGTGCCCAGCAAAGGTGGAAGCCCCTGTATGCACATAGCTTAGACATGTACATGTGAAGTACAGTAACTCAAAATCCTGGTGATCTATCCCAGCCCATGTCATGTTTCATGCAAAATCATCTTCTTGCAGCTGTCCCTTTCCTTATCCTTTGCCTATGCACACAAGTGCAGATCAAGTCCCAGTAGCATTTCAATACATCTTGCACAGTTTTTTTCCTTCTGGCAAAAAGCTGTCCTCTGCAGTGCAATTATAATATTGTGAAAATTCAGTGTGGTATCAGGACCACATACCAGAGCCTGGACTTCATCCTGTTTACAGGAAAACAGCTTAGTGTAGGCAGATGTGTCCAATCAGGGTGAGATTATTTTTGATAGCAGGATTCAAAATTAACACTGCAATAAAATCAGTCCTATACTAGTCATGCTAACTCTGAAATACATTCATTAGCACCATTCAACCAGGTACCAAAAACTACAAAAATCTAACTTCACCATACACTGAAGGGAAAAAAAAGAACCAAAATTACAAAACCTGTGTCTCAGACAGAGAGCCTCTGACTTCTGATTTCTCTATTTTGGGGAAAGAAGATATCCTTCTCTTGAGAAGTTCAACAGCAGCTCCAATTTCTCAGGGAGTAATCTGTTGTCTACCCTCAGAAGAGACGGATTTAGTGACATGACTCCTGCCACATCCGCAGCCAGGAGGACAAAGCCTGTGTGATGGGCTCCTACCTGCACGTGACAGTTGCTCAATGTCCTCTCTGCTATAAATTTAATTTTTTTTAGTAACCTGGAGCAAACCACTTGACACTTTTTTAGTTCAATTCTCCTCCCACAGGATGATCTTCTTTATGCAATAAAGAGGTTGTAAGGTTACAACACTGACCATGAGGTGCCCAACTGCCGTTTCACAAATGGCCATATCAACACCCTAACTAGATGGTAACAATTAAAGCTAAAGCTGGCATCTTTCCTTTGCTCTCTGTCCCTGAAATACCTGCTGCAGTTATGCCAACTAGGCTGACCTTTCTTTACAGAAAGAATAAAACCTACAAGTACTGTACACGGATGGGCAAGACTAGAATGAAACAATTAGGAAATGCAGCACACCTCACATATGTCCTTACCTCAGAAAGCCAGAATAATTAGCATAAACACAGTGTGCTCTCTTAGCATTAGAATTAAAACTGGAGAGCGGAGGCAGAGGGAGCCCGTTCTTAATGCAGACAATTCAGCCAGACAACAGTTGGCCTTACTAATTAGCAAAACAGTGCCACTTTCAGAGCTTTCTCTGGGTACTCCCCAGGGAGTTTCAGACATCAAGGCAGCTAATATGTTTTCCAAAAAAGCTGGCAAGAGCTAAAACCTGCAAAGCCAAATACCTGTGTGCAAGGAATCACTTTCCTGTGCAAGTTCCATGCTGAGAAAAGCCTGGATTCACTCATTCATAAAAATTTTGCCAGCCTGCAGGTTCTGCTGCAGGTCTGCTCTTACACTTCTGTTTTGTTTTGTTCTTTGCTCTCATTTCAAGCTCTTGAACATAGATGATTATCAGAAATTAACTTCCTTTTTTAACATGCATTTCTCACCCTAGTAAGGAAGAAAACTCGAAAGTGTGAACTTAATAAGTCCAAGCACAAGAATAGAAACAAAAAAACCTGCTTCATTCCCCTTAAGGAGCTTCAGTGAATTTTGGAGAGAAAAGGGATCCGAGGTTTTTAAAACCCTGGAGCTGGACTTAAAAATATACCTGGCTGGATATCAAAACTGTGCCATTTAAGTAAATCTAACTCCTTGCTTCCTTCTGCATCCAAAGGGCATTTCCCTGCCTCCCAGCTCTCACATCGAGCAGTCTGAAGCCAGCCCCCAACGCCATCATGGTCCAGCTGCCCCATGCTGGTCATGGCAAGATAACATGCAAGCCAGGCTACAGCCAGTTCTCAGTCTCTACTTACTAACTTGGAGATGAAAGAAACAATTCTGGGAAAAGCTCTGCACTTCATACCACATTACACTTACGTCAGCCCACGTTAGTGTATTTAAAGTGGAAAGAAGAGGAAGAGCTGTTTTGGTAGGAGGCTTGCCAGACTGGTCAAGGATGCTTCAAATTAGGTGTGTTGGGGGAGCGGGGCATCATTCCATCCCAACACACCCAGTCAGCTGCCAGCACCTATAATACCTGCTCGGATCAATATAGAGATATGCCAGTCGCTCCAGCCAATGAGCCGGCTTCATTTGGAGCTCGGCTCAGATGCCTCGATACAAACGCCTGTAGCATGGGGAGCAAACAAGAGGAATTAGAGGTGTGTGCACATCTACAGGGCTATGATATCATAGGCGTCACAGAAACATGGTGGGATGGCTCTAATGACTGGAGTGTTGGAATGGAAGGTTACAGGCTCTTTAGGAAAGACAGGCCTGGCAGGCAGGAAGGGGGAGTTGCTATTTATGTTAGGGATAGGCTGGAGAGTATGGACCTCTGTCTGGGGACAGGTGAGCAGTCAGCAGAGAGTTTGTGGGTCAGGGTTAAAGGGAAGAGAGTGATGGGAGACACTAGTGTGGGGATCTG
>JAOEHX010007876.1:0-12654 GCA_025448015.1 Bolborhynchus lineola
GCCCTGAGCATGCGGGGAAAGGGGGGGGGGGGATGCGCGCCGCCCGCTCCTGCAGTGCGGGGAAACGGGAGAGCCCCTCCTGGGGGCGGAGGAAGCGTATGGGGACCATAGGGAGACCCCTGGGGGCGATGTCCCCTCTCCCTCAGGGCCGCATCCCTGGGGAGGATGCGCCGGTGGGTTTGCGGAGGCTCTTCCTTAAAGGGGGCTGTACCTGAGCTTGGAGACAGGGAAACTGTGGGATCCTTCCCCAGAGAGCTTTGGTCTTCAAAAGGAGCGGGTTTAGCTCGGTCTAACGGCAAAAAAAATAGGAAAATTAGACAAAAAAATCGATTTTGGAAAAGAGTAAAAAATCTGGGTTTAATATTGCATTGCATAGTTCCTCCTAAATTTAGCTTGCCTTCATTTTCTGATCGGATTACTCCAGTGGTCTCTTTCGTGTGCCAGCTCCCCAAAATTAGCTCAGTGCTGCAATATTCGGGTTGCAAATACTGCAGGGGAAGGGTTGCACTCGGAGGTGTTCCTCGGAATTAGTGAAAACAAAAGCCCTAACGGCAGCCTTTGTGAGCCCGGCTCTGCTGGAGGCTTCTCTGAGCCTCTTGGGAAGCCCTGGGCTTTCAAATGGTGTTCTTCTGCCCCCCCGGTGATGGATAGTGTCCCCTTTGGGTCGCTGTATTTGCTCGACGTGGTGTGGCAGAGATGGAGGCCAGAGGAAGGAGAGGGGGGGAAGAAAGGTAGCTGGGATTCTGCAGGGAGAGTCCTGCGTTGTGGGGGAGCTGCTTGTCCTTTGGGGCTGCTGTGGGCACTCCCAGCTGGAGTTTTGTCATCTTTAGGTTTAAAATGTGCTTCCTCTTCGCCCAGCCGTGTGGTTTTTGATGCAGAACAAATGTCATCCTTGCTTTGTGCTTTTGGAGGCAGCAGCATTTCCCAGCTCTGTGGCCTGTGAAGCGTAGCTGAATTTCTTCTGTCCAGGGTAACAGGACTGCAGTGTGCTCTTTGCATACTCCAGTCACCAGCTTTTATAACAGACCTCCTCTTGTGAATTAACTTGATTCAGAGAGATTTTTAGGCAAGCATATCAGTCCCAGTAGTAATTTCTGGCCTGTTTCTCAACTAAAGCATTGCCTATTCTCAGTGCATCTCTTAAAGCTTGCGTGCCTGGACTGCTCTGCTGCTAATGGCTGGAGCACCTCTTGAGGCTGGATGGAAAAAGGAAGTTGGCTTCTCTTTTTGTTGGTCTGGAATAGTAGATGCCATCGTGGTTGTGTTTGTTGTTACGGTTGGTACCAAGGAAATGGGAGTAGTGGTGCTTCAGAGGAAGTTGTGCTTGGTGGTGGCTTGGTTAAGGAGGATGATATGTGTTGAGTGTGGGTTACGTCACCAGAAGTTGGGGATGTTTCTGCTTTTTAATGGCTATGTGATTTATGTTTCTTCTTAGGGAAGGGGAGACTTGGGGGCCATTTAAATTGATATGTGGCTGGTTCTGTCTGTCCTGCTTGTGTGCAGCAGCTTTTCACCCCAGAGTCTGTACTCAGGTGTGACTGTGTGCACGCTCCAGGTCAGTCCAAAACCCCATCTATTCAGTGAGCCCTCTTTGTAGGCAATGGCAAATCTCATCCTCACCACCTTTCCTGCTCTTGAAACAGGTTTTCTTCCTGATGCTTGACAGAGAGGTTTGATTAATGCTTATCAACACTAGCATTGTATCTGCAGTTTGTTACTATGGAATTGCAGTGATGATTCCACTCTTGACCTTCAGCCATCAGATGGACATCACAAATTAAGCTCTTTTGGGGTAGCTTGGCTTTTCCATTCGTGGCCTTGAGCACACTTTTGCATGCTTGTGGAGTAACACTGTGCTGGCTTAAATTGAATTCCTGCAGTTGGAGGAGATTAGTCAATTTGCTTTCATTATCACGAGCTAATGGGGTGTTGCAATGTTTGTCAGCAGCCCTGTGAAGATTGGTACCAATGTTTTCTTGTTTGTTTTTGCAGAGAAGGGAGCCTCTGTCATGGCTTGTTTGTGTATATAAATACGCACTTTGGGGTTGCCTTATCTTGCAGCGAAGCCTTTGATGATCAAGTTGTGTTTAGGGAAATGAGTTCCAAGTGGAAAATAAACCTTGTGCCTATCTCGTGATGGTGGTGTTGGGGCCTGCAGAAAGTTTGGTGTGTGCACAAGTTTCCAGCAGGGAGTGGTGATCATCCCAACATGAGCAGATGGGCAGCCCCTCTGCCTGGAGGGACCACCGGGGTGCCCTATGCAACGGCAGGTAGCTTTGTGTCAGAAACGCTGTTTGTCAGATGTACTAGAGGTGGTTTAGGCACTGTAGCTGCTGTTTCACACCAAGAAAATAACCAGTTTGGTTTCAGAAGCCATGGGACCTTGTAACCTGACCAAGAGGCCACCAGCTCCATACGCTGGAATGCTTAAGCATATAGTGATGTGTTTACATGTATTTCCTGAAACAATGGAGGCTTTTCTTCCTTTCCAGGATGATCACTTGGTTAAGGAGGTCACAGCTGGTAAATGCTGCTTGTTTGAAGTGTTTGGCTACCAGGAAAACACCGGGCAGATGATTACATTGCGAGTCAGTGAATACCGCTGAAGAGCTGATTTCAAAGACCTATAGCTCGTAGGTGATGTGTCTGTGGTTGCTGAAGACACAAACTCATTGCTGTCATACTTCTGAATTGAAAAATGCAGTGGTTGGACTCAGAGGTCAAATAATCCCTTTTGCATCCTTTCTTTTAAAGGTAGCTTTACTGCTGGGATGTTAAAGAATAGAAGATGGTAGAAGAGACTCTTTCCAATGAAATTTTGCCTGTACTGTTTCAGGAATTACCAATGGCTTCACTTTGGAAACACATGTTCAGCTCCTTTGTTCCATTCCCTTGGACATCCAAACACAAGAAACTGAGGCTCCAAGGTCTGGGATATATAGGAGTACCTCATCAGGGAGCAACTCAGTCATATTTTACCCAGGCTTTTGTTTGTATCTGAAGTACAAATGGGAAAGTGTGCCCCCTAAGGGGCCCAGCAGATTATTTCAGACCAAAAAGCCTTTCCTTCTCCCCCAGATAGTGTTATTTTACACAAATGATACATAAAATGGAGTATTTTTCTACTTAACACGTTGTCTTAATCTTACAATATGTTTTAGCGATGATCATGACTTTATGTTTGTGGATTATGATTTTGGCTGTGGGAATAAACAATTGGAGGAGATTTATAGGGAAAAATGAGCTTAAAATTAATATCCTTTAGGTTTTTCCAAACTATGGTGGGATTTAACAGAGCTTTTGTCCAGATCTGATCCTACATCCTTCCTAACTTTTTATCTGGTATTAGCCTTTTAATAAGCAAAGGTAAAATTGTCCACTTCCTTTGCAGTCAAACCAGCTCAGGAAAAATCCTCCTCGGGGATCTCAGTTACCTGGGAATGGAGGGAAGGGTCAGGTTTTGTTAGCTGAAACACAACTGGAGGGAAAAAACCCAAGACACTGTTGTGCTTCACCTCCCTTGAGGTGAGATGGAGGAGTTGTGGGTTTTGATATGACGGGTGTTTGGTGGACTCTTACATCTGTGTCTCCCTCCATCCCTGGGTAACCAGCTCTGCAGGAGGGGGATAAGGAGGTTTAACTGCAGGCACGTGGGAATGCTGCTGAGCTGTGAGGGACTTTGGGCCTGTTTAGTGTATTTGGAAGGCAAAACAGCTTTCTGAAGAGGATCTGGGACTGTGAAACCAGCATGATCTGTCATTATGTAAGTCCTGTCCTTGGTACGTGCGTGCTTTGGGGTCCTCCTCCAGGCATCAGGCAGCAGAGCTGAATGGGCCTCTGAAGTATGACGGGGATGCCCGGTGTTCCTGGGGCCGAGCGTGCGCCCGGGTGTTTGAATCTGCTTATGGGCAAGGGGAAAACAAACGTGCTTTTTCCTGCCCCCAATTAGTCGAGCTACGCCGCTCACCGAGGTGCAGCGCTGACAGCCTGCCTTTGGCTAAGGCAGGATGCCACAGCACGCATGGGCTGTGTCCTGCTTGTTCGTGGCTCAGAGCACAGCCTGTGTCAGGCTGTGATGGTAAGGACGGCGCTCAGACCTGGGGAGAGGTGATTCCTTCCTTTCCAGGCTCGCAGGGAGATCTCCTGGAAGACGGAAGCGCATCGCTGTGTGTTACGCCAGTCAAAGCGCTGCTGCGTGTGGCCAGCGCCAGGCTGCTGACTTGGTGAAAACCTTCTGCAGTCAGTCCCTGTTCTCCCTTCTGGGTTTTCTTTCCCCTTTTAGCTGCAAGGAGGCAGCTCCTCTGTCTGGAGAGAGCTTTAGTCGGAGCGCTTGAATAGATTTGTATATTATGGTTTCACAATTGCCCTTAATTGGTGCTGATACTGACTTTGGCAGATGTCAGCCCCCTTTTCCAGCACGGACTTAACTGGTACTAAGGGTTGAACTGGAAATAATTGTTTTACCTCAGGTTGGTATTTTGTTGGGAAGATTAATAAAGTCCACTTGAAAAGGAGATTAGCTTAAATTTGCTGCAGCTGGAAAAGACAAAGATTATCATTGTCAAAGGCAAATGCGCGTCAAAACTAACTGGATCTGGGGTTGTTTTAAAGCAGGGAACTTCATAAAAATGTGCTTAAGAGAAGCCCTGGAGGAATGTCTGCAAACCTTTAAAGCTGAAATATCAGTGGTAACAAGATGCAAATGTTACACATAGACCCAATAAAAACCAAATCATTTCTTTATCCCTCTAGAAGAATGTAACCAGCGTGTTCGACTCCTGCCCAGGCTTCAATTGGTTACAGAGCTGGTAATAAAGCAGCCTCTGTGGAAAGCCATATATATATGTACTTAATAATGACATTTCTGCTCTTATTTCTGTTTTCAAGGGGTAATTGTGCTTCAGTGCAGCTTTTCACTGAAATTTAGTGTCCCTCACTGCTTCCAAAGCAGCCACACAACCTGATATGAGAGATGCTTTGGATGTACCCTTTGCAGGACGGGAAATTTTGATGGTAAATGCTCGCTCTGGTGAAACCTGAGACTGACTCTGGGAATGCCTTTTCTTACTTGCACCGGGAGGATGGGAGTCTTCTTTGTGAAGAGCAGATAAAGTTGTCTAATGTGGAAAAGCTTGGCTGCATAACAAAACTATACATCCCTCAGAATTGCTGGCTGGAAAGCTGCACTGCTTGGAGCTGTGCAAATGAAGCATTCTAAGAATCAGGTTTGTTTGGGTGTCAGGCATTTTTCTTTAGATAATGCCATCTTTGCTTCTGAACTGCTGCTGCAGAGAGGCGTTTACAGTGTGAATACCTGGAGCACTCTAAAGGGTCCCAGATGTACTTCTTTCCCTGGCATAGCTAGAAACTGGGACTTCTGGGTTGTAGTGATGTAGGAGGAGGTTTGGAAGGAGAGGACATTTCCCTTCGATCCTGCTTTCTAGCAGTGCTCTACAGTGGGATTGAGGCTGTGTTTTGTATGTAAGTAGATAAATCTCTGTGTGTGCCTTAAACTGTCTTGAAATGGGAGCAACTGAGGAGGGCGAAGAGGTGTTAGGACTGATTTGAAATAGCTGTCTTAGCTGTGCGAGTTGGCTCTTTGTGTGGAACTTTATCTTTGGCTATTAACTCTGAGTTCTAAATAAAATTCTAAATTCACAGATGAAGCAGTTTGGATGTGGTAGAGAAAAGCTATCAGCATCTTGTGTTGTGGTGAGAGTTTCAGAGCAACTAGGGCCATGTGTTCTTCAAAGCCCAGCTTCCTCTGTGGCAAGAGAGCCACAGGACTTTGTGTCTGTTTGGAATTTACCTTTTCATCCTCCTGTGACTCATGGTGGGAAGTTTTGGCCTTTCTGAAGGCAAAAACCAGAGTTCCAGAGCACAGCTTAAGCACTGAGTAGCTCTGAGAGTGAAAGCCCGCGAGTACCTCTGATCTCAAACCCAACCGATCTCTACAGACCCTTGCAATTTAAGGCTGAGGTGGAAACAAACACAGAAACAGGTTATTTCTAGCTCTTTGTCAGCTGTAATCATAGGCTTCTGTTGCAGTAAGGCAGTTGGAGTGCTGGGCTTGTAGCTAAAGGAAGCATTGAACCCACGTGCAGCTCAGAGGTGCTTTTTTGCGGTTGAAGTTTGTGGTGCAGCTCTCCAGGTCTTACGTTGGCTTCCTGAGCGTGCTTCTCTGTGACTAGATTTATTTTGCTAGATACAGGCTCGGGATGTTGTTCTTTATGGTTTAATACGGTTTCAGTCTCCATCTGAATGTTGAAGACCCGCCTTTTTGTGCAAGAAAGGAGGAGATTTCTTCCAGGTTGGTCTTTCAAAAGGGAGGTTTGAGAACTTCATAGTGTGTCTGTGTGCTGTTCAGTCCAACTGCAGCCTTGTGACCTCTCCAAGCTAAAACTTATCTTGTTCCCAGAACTGCTAGGTAACAAATAGGACAAGACTCATTTTGCTTTGTAAGCAAGACCCAGGGAAATTGTGTAGTGCATGGCTGTGCTGTTAAACCAGATTTCAAACTCTTCTGTGCTCCCCCACCGTGCACCGGGCTTCCACGGGGTGTTTCCCATGGTTGTTAGTCTCCAGGTCCATTCTGTCTGGGTGTTCTCCAGCCGCTTTCCTGTGCTGGTATCATTCTTGTCACTTTTTACTCGAGTTCTTATGCGTTTACATCCCACTCTGCATCTGAAGGAACCTGCCTCTGCTTTATCATGTGTTTAGAATAGGGGGTAGAAGTAAGATCACTGTATGGCGGTAGCTGAAGCACACTGATAGATTATTGCATTTCAAATACATTGTTAAAATCTCTTGCTTTGAGGTTGAATGACTGTAGTTAGTGTCTGGTGGTGATCTATGTACAAAGATGACATCAACTCTGCCTCTGGATCTACTTCAGTAGCAAGAACATCAAGGGAGGTGGGAGAAAATGGTGCTCTGTGCCCATTAATGATGTGTCCCGCTTGTTAATGACACAGAACATGGACCGGTTGCATTGCTACTGTGCAAAAGTGAGTCGGAGATGATGCGCTCTTCAGGCTTTTGTTCAAGCATTTCCACACTAACTCATCTACGCGTGGCTTGCTGCTTACTGGGCTCACTTTGGAAGCACTCTGCTGGACCTTTTGTATCCCACTTCCCCCAGATTTGTTAATCTGAGTCCCCTTCCAAGTAGATTCTGGGACCAAACCTGCTCACGTCTGCTTTCTGTGCCATGGCTTCAAAAGTAAGCCCACTGCTGGCTTTTGCAACTTGTTCTCACTGGAGAGCTGTCCTTGTTGTGGCTTTTTCTGTCCGGAAGCCACCATGCACTGCCTTAGAAAAGGTTTTAGCCATGGGTGGTCAGATGGGCGGCTTGGATTGCTGCTGTTAGTAATGGGGATCCCATCTTCAATCTGATGCTAATTCAGTGGATTTAGTCTGAATTTGCACTGAAATACAACCAAAAGCAAAACCTGGTGTTGCAGCCTGGCCCTGAATCCCATGTGTGACTTCACAGATCTCTTAGTGCCAAGGATAAGCCAAATGTTTTGATTTGACATGGTTTCAGGAATCTGCATGGGAATTACAAAGCCTTTGGGCAGGTAAACATCAGATCGAGTTCTCTGTTGTGCGGTTATCGGTGCACAGGTACCGCTGCATTACGAACCTGGGTTTGTTTGCTTTGAAGTGAACAGGGGTTTGCATCTGTAAGCAGAGAGCAACACCAGTTGAAAGACAGCTCACAGACCCTGTGCTGTAAGGAGGAGGAATTAACCTGGTCCTCTTCATGTGGGTGAGAAAAGTTACTCATTTACAGTGGCACATGAACACAGAGAACAGAGATGATGAAGGAAGTGATGATGTCTAATAGGATTGGATCCCCCTTTGCTCTTAAATACAGTTGATGTGTTTACTCCAAGTGACTCATGCTGGAATTGGAGATCAAAGGGATCCTGGCTCAGTATTTATTCCAAATCAGTAGTTTCAATGGAAAAGGTATTTCTGTTGGTGATTGTTACAGGTACGAATTGGCTGCAGGTCTCTGAGGGGAGAAGAAAGAACTATGGCATTTCTTGTATTTTATTTAAATGAAGCTTTCTCTCCACAGAGAACGCAATTTAAACTTAGCAGGCCCATGTGTGTTCAGTATTGGAAGTAAAATCCCAACAAGTCAAGTTAAAGAGAACGCTAGGTATTGGTGTTGTTTCAGCTAATCCTGGAGAATGGCGCAAGTGCGTTATCACTGAATCATAGTGGGACTATTTTAACAAAAACGTACAATATTTCAGAAAGCTGTTGTAATGAAAATTAGCACAAGAAAATCCCCCTCTGCAGGTACCAACCCCCCCAATCAAATCTTTATTTCCCCTTCTAAACTTTTCAGTAAGGCACTGACCATCTGCTGGAGCATTGGGCACTCCAGACTCTCTTCTGTTCCCCCAGATGCCTGTACCAGCAGCACCTCACCTCTCACTGGCTCTGTCATCCATGCAGTTTTGAAGCCCCTTTGGGTTTTTATGTGTGTGTGGTGTGGTTTTCTGTTGTTTAAAGGAAGGGAGAAAAGGGAAATACAAAGAACTTAAGAACTCCTTAATGCCCTGGAAAATGTTTTTCCACTGCTCTGTATTCTTAACCGGAGTGTAGAACTGCCTCTTGTCAATGGGAGCCCAGCTTTTCTCGGTAAATGGGACAAAGTGACCCTGGCAACAAAGTCCCACTCGCAGAGCTGCTGTACAGGTTTGTCAAGAATGGCTATGGGATGTAAGGAAGCTGATGTTGTGATAGCTGTCCCTGAAGGATAGCAAGCTCCTGGTGGTAGCTTGTGATGAATCTGTGAATAACTCATTTTCTTTCCTCGTTTCTCTTCCCCTTTTGGGCATTAGATACTTCTATCCATTTATATGCAATGCAGTCAGACTTTTCCCTGTTGAGTTTCAGTGGCTGGGAGGAGTTTACTGCCTTCTCTAGTTATTATTTTGTATAGGTGATCATAGGAGCCTCACAGTTGCCATGTCCAGGTAGATCCTATTGCTGTGGGTATCTTGCAGTAGGTGTCCAGACTGACCCTCTGTCATTTTGTTGCAGCCTGGAAAGAGGTGTCATCCTGTTTTCACATATTTCACAGCCTTTTTCTTTCTGCAGTGTTCAGTGAAGCAGTAATTACTGGGTTTGATCTTTCTCCTATGAAATTCACAATGAGGCACTGTTCCAGACCCAAGGGCAAGGGTTTATCCCTATGGTGAGGTGTGGCTTGGGTGGGCTTTGGGTCCATGACTCAGCCTAGTTCTCCTGTAATTGTAGGGCAGTCAAAAGAAGGTAGGGAGTGGGGTCCTTGCCTCAGTCACTGTTCCTTTTCACTGGCCTTTTGCATTCAACCCAAGTTCGGAACTATTCTGCTGCCTATTGCTTCCCCTCCGTACATAGCACAGGGTTGCCACTGCCAGTGGTTTGTACCACCCTTCCCCTATAAACATGTGCAGTGTTTGCCTTAAAACTGGATTTGTTTGTGGAAAACTGGAGAGCTTCAACTTTCTTTGCAGCGATGGCCAAACTGAGCTTCCTCCCTTCCAGAGGCCTCAGTAAGTGCCTAATACCTTGGTATTCCAGTACGGGTCAGTTCCTCAGTGGTTGGGGTTTTTCATTGTTTGCCCGTGGATTCAAGTACTGAGCAATGATGTTCTCGGGATTTTATGCAGCCCAGGCAGCAAAACAACCATTATGTTTGTGTGGATTTAAGACTGAGCTGCCCTTGTGCAAATGTTTAAAAATGCCTCCTCTTGAGGTTTACATCCTCCTGGCTGTCATCTTTATTGCTTCAGGGGCGCAGCACTGTGGTTTAATGGTAGTGCTGTCAAGGCTAGGCACCAGAATGAACTAGAAATACTAAACTAAGTTGTTCTGTCCATTGTACTACAAGTGATTAAAGCAGCTTAAGCAGAGTGAGCATTCTTATAGTTCTGGAAGGACCATATGAGGAGCTCTGGGTATTTCCTAAAGTGTCATAGAAACCCTTGAGGAATAGTTTATTTCTTACCCTTTGTCAACACTTGTGTTCTTAGGCTCCTGATAGTGTGCGTAAAAGCTATACTGAATATATGTACCTTTACAAAGGTAATAAAACTCTTAAAATGTAGATAGGACAGTGGATGCATAGGAGCTCTACTGGGAGACTGCTATGCGGTGGGTAAGTATCCCAGCTGCCTTCCCCGCTCCTGGAAGCAGATAAGCATCATCTCATTTCAGTAGACAGTTTCATTGATCTTCACTAGGTTCAATAAAAGTATTGGGGTGGAGATTAAGATGACTTGCAGCTCTCAGCTTTGATGCTGGCTCTTACAGAATGTGGAGGAAGAGGGAAGGCAGATGGAGATAAACCTAAAGGCAAAGGAAGGAGAGCGGTGTGGACTTCAGCCACAACTTGCAATTATTCTTGGCATTTCAGGCTGAAGAAGCGTGGAAGTGAATGAGAATGTGTGGTAATACATCCACAGGATCTCTGGTTCCTCTCCACAGAAGAGGAATCCTGACCTATTATCACTGGAGCCTTTCAGAATGAGTTTGAGGTGGTAACAGGAGCGTGGTTACCACATGGCTAGTGAAGAGGATGGCTGCGTATAGAAAGCATTTACTCATGAAAACATTAGGTCAAATAAAGACCTTCTGTGAGAGGGGATGCTAAAATACCAATGTTTTGAACTTAATGCAGGTTACTTTCTAGCAGCTGAGCTTAGTTGTACATTTAATTATGTGGTTCAGTATTTCTCTATTAAAGTGGATCAGGTTTTCCCCAGAAGTGGATGATTGGCCTGAATACTGAAATGAGAAAAGACTGGAATATCTGTTGGAAACACGGCTTGGATTATGTCTTAGTAAATCTCAGTAGGTGCTAAAAATGGAGCTGTCTGATCATTTTGTGCTGTGCTAGTGATGTATTTCCTCCTCTTTTAGGATCACCAGCTAGCCCAAATGCAACACATGCTTTGTCTGATGCATTCCTGAAAGCAATCCTTTAAAAAGGCTGTCAGTTTAACTGGGATTTTTTATTCCCTACTGTGGGATTCAGGCAGACGTCCTTGATTTGCTCTGTGGAGTACTGCTCAGCTTCATGCTGGCTTACTGTGCAAACCCCTCCTCATGAGAGAGCTCCGAGTCTGTTCAGTGGAGCTCAACCTGAAGCCCACAGACTCAACATGAGCGTATATGTTCCAGTGCCGGAAAATTCCTGCTCCATTCGGAGAGCAGGAGAGCCACAGCATCACAACAGTGCTCAAAGCATCCAGGTTTTCCTTTTCATAACACATTGCCATGAAGTCATAAGGCAGTTGTGTACAGAAATAATCTGCACCCTACATGGGAAAGTTTTCCTGTAGTTAAAAGCCTGCTAGATTACTTCTTAGAGCTGTGATGTAAGAATCTTCCATGTAGTCATGAACATCAGCTGAGACAATGCGTTAGTTGAACTTGGCAGCCTCCAAAGGACATTCGTGAAAGCTTTCATTAGGTGTTTATAGAAAATAGAAAGGCAAATCATACCACAGAAGTTTGCCTGTACTTTCCGACAGCTTAGCGTTAGAGCTTATTATGGCTTTAAATCTCTGCTGTAACCACTTGTCTGCACAGCTGCCAGGCTTCTGGCAAGGTGTCTGTGTTTTCTTGGGTCCTTCGCTGCAGTAGGAGGTGAGAAATTACAAGTGAAATGTCCTGAGCACCACTGAGATACAAATGTATTTTTAACATGGTGCTGGTGTATATTAGAGCATCCCTCTGTGCCACCTTCTTAAAGGTGCTGCCAAGCTAGAACTGTATAGAATTACACTCCTTTGTTACTGCCTCATTGACCAGAAGTGGATTTCAGATCTGGCTTTCTTTTTCCTTACTTTTTTTCCTAACACCTTAAAGTCTTCATCCATACTAATATTTTATCAGCTCTTGAAGTCTGCTGTGTTCTCATTTCTTCCCTGTTTTTAATCCTAGAATTAGAGGTAAAGGCGAGGTGAAGGAAGGGGGAACACAGGTATCTGTGGAAAAATAGGCGTTCCTGCAATGCAACTAAAGTCTTCGAGGGAGAACCTTGACATCAGCTCGAGTCTTGTGAAGCTCTTGGCGTGCTTGGCTTCAGAAACAAGTCATGTCAGAGTCCGATACGGTTGTGTGTGCTGGTAATGCTTTTCCTGCCTCTTAGGTTTATTAATGGGTATTTGCCATTACTCTTCTAAAGGTAATGTGCTGAAGTGGAGGTAAAGGAGTAAAAGTTTGAAGTGAGGGTGCAAAGGAGTAGAGAAACAGGATGGGAATCCCTTTCTTGGGAGACCACAGTGTATCAAGGTCAGATCACTGAGAGCAGTTCTGAGGAGAAGGACTTTGGGGTGTGGGGTGAGGGGAAGCTTCCCGTGACCCAGCTTCAGTGTGTGCTTGAGCCCAGAACCCCCCATGTGCTGGGCTGCACCCCCAGAGCGTGAGCAGCGGCTCAGGGAGGGGATCCTGACCCTCTGCTGCGCTATGGGAAGACCCCCCACCCCCTGCAGCCCTGATCCAGCTCTGGGGAGCAGCACAGAGGGACGTGGAGCTGCTGGAGCGAGGCCAGAGGAGGCCATGGGGATGCTGCGAGGGCTGTGACAGCTCTGCTCTGGAGCCAGGCTGAGAGAGCGGGGCTGGGGCAGCATGGAGAGGAGAAGG
>JAOEHX010007878.1:0-14480 GCA_025448015.1 Bolborhynchus lineola
TTTAGGCTAATGGAAGTACAGTATATGAGTATGTACTCAAAAATAAAGTTTGGTCCTTCAGATGTAACACAGGATGACATTTTTTTCTTGCCAGCTACTGAAATACCTCAAATCATGAAGAGGGTTGTATGTAACATTTGTTGCCAAAGGTCAGTCAGTATTGCTGTTTTCCCCAGATCCTCACTCCCATCTCCCTGCCCCTGCAGCAAATACTTGTGTCTCAGATCAACAACTCAGGCATATTTTTCAGCTCATATTTATCTTCATCTAAGCAAAAATGTTGCATTTTTGCTTCTGGATCACTTGTCAGATATGACCTTTTTTCTGTCTAATTAAACACCTACAACTCTTATCCATATCCTCATCCTTTCAGGTCTCAGTTCCTAACACCAGCTTCTTTCTCTGTAGTCTTTTTCCACAAGTATGATTTTGAGCCTGTTGTCTTAATCATCTCAACTTTCTTCTGCATCTTTCACTTTTACTCAGCAAACCACTTACCAGTAGTCACTGCTAGTGTCCCAGTGAGCTTATCCTACCTTCCTTGTACTCATTTGTTCACTCAGCCATTTTCAAAATGTCATCTCTTGCTTTCAGCCAGCCCACCTTCTAGGTTCTTAACTAATGGCAACAATGAATTGAGATCCCACATAATAGCTGAGTGTGCCAGGGATGAGGCAAAGGAAGAAGAAGAGACATATGCAGGACAAAGAAAAGAAGACAAGCTCTTATGCTTTATGCTTTTAAAACAGAATCTCTACTCACTACCATAGATTCTTAATGAACATAGTTGCTTTTCAACTACTTGTTTTCTAGCACTGAGAAACCAAAAGTGTCAGTCAGAGCTTTGATCAGTACATCCTCCAAGATCCTCTTGCTGCTTTCCAGATATTATCGTACAGACTGGAGCAAAATATGGGATCCCTTGTTACACTCAGAGCAAAAGGTGCACCTTAAAAATATACTGATATTTGCTATCTTGCAGTAATTAGTAAAATTCAACCAACAAGCATAAAAGAGAATTTTAAAGCAGTCAGTGCTTTAAACATTTTAAATTATATTTATTTAAAGATTTCTGTCTATGTTTAAAACATACTGCCTTGCTTCGCATAGTCCTGACACTTGATTTTAAGGACATAGTCCAAGCTCCTTCTGAACGTGGATAATCTCTGTCTTTGGAGGCTTGTCTTTCATTTTTGTGGTCTTTCTTCTCTGGGATGTGCTTACTGAAATGCTGAGCTAGGTTCTCAGCAGTTGCTAAAATGTAAATGTACATTGCTTTACTAGCTTTCAAGGTGCTGGGGTAATTTAAACAAGGTGAGGGCATGGGGCACTGCTTTTAATTTTATCCCATCATCTGAAAAATGTTTATCGATATTTCTCTGCTTGGTACTTCATAGGCCATGATAATGAGAATTTCTTCTTTTCGACCTCATTTGATTACCACAAGATATTCTTAGCATATAAATGTTAATCATCTCTGCAAACAGGAAGATACCTGTTTATACTGAGTACATCCAGCTATCAGTGAAATATTTCCTAGGCCTGGATTTTTCCCTCTGAACCAGATGCAATTCCTTTTCAGTGATTTAATTGCTTCCTTTCCATTTAATTACTTTGAAGATTAACTGCAGGCAAGTGTATTCCAATAATAGGCTCATCTACAAAGAACAGGAAGCTTTCCCTGTGGTCCAGGGAATTCACCACTTCCGACTGCAGTTCAGCTATATAGCTATCAGGTTTCCCTTTGCCCCTGGGCTTTATATGTCACCTTGTCTGTTTGAGAGTGAGGAAATATCATGGGATGAACTGCTCAGTGTAAAATTCGTATACAGAGCTCAAGGAGGAAACATCAAAAACCTTCTTCTCAGCATGGCAAAAGATGTAAATATTTCAGGCCCAGGTATTAAATTATTAATTCTATATAATTAATACTAAATATATCTTGAATAATTTCCATCAATGAATTTCTGGGGGAAAAATATTAAAACTGGGTAGCTTTTTGTTTGTTAATAGCATTAGCTGGTCAAAGACCCTTTTTTGGTCCTAACATGGGTATTGAAAAAAAAAAGAAACTGATCCAATCTGCATTTTGTTGGAATTACTTTGCAAAACTGAGATTATTAGTTACTGTATGTAAAAATGACACATAATAGGAAATTTTTTTTTCACCTTCTTAGGTGAAGGCTGAGCAATATTTTGAGACAATTTGTGCTTCAGGGATTAAGATTTATAAGAAATTTCTTTTGACTTCAAATTACACCAAAGTCCACCAGAAAATTTTATGCTGAACTAGTGCTCTATGACTGAGAGCACCACACACATGACTGAGCCCTTACAAGAACCAAATGTAATATACACACATAGCACAGCACCATGACCTCTCACACAACCAATGATTAAAAGAAGCTCATGGGATCCAGCTGGGGAAAAAGGACTAGGAAACACTCACAAATAAGATGGCATAAATTTGCAGATAAAAGAAAAGGTCCTCTAGCCTCTTCCCTTTTCTATAGCATAATTCTCCTTAGTTAATGTGCCAATGGGAGTAAAAGAGTTCTTTTACTCTGAAAGAGTTCTGTAGCTATGGTAAGCAAATTATACTGCCTTGGGTTAGTTTGTTTTTCAGACAATATTTGGGTATATTTCTAGTCAAGAGCGCTTTTCTTCCAAAAGTAGTTGTGCACAAAATATTCTTCTGTCTCTCAAATTCTAAGAACATTTCTGTTTATAAATGAAAGGCTTTTGACTCATCAAATAATAGACATCAGGGAAAGAATATATAAAACGCATCTTTTGTTTTATTTTATTTATTTTGTTAATTGAAACTCAACCAAATAATTTGGTCTCAAATACGTTGTCATTTCCAGAAAAAGACCAGTCTTAAATTTAGTAAAACTGCTAATAAGCATTCAGATATTCCCATTTAATCAAATTTTGGAGATGATTTTTGCTGTCTTCACTAATCCCAGATTTTGTTTCTACATTTCTTTTCCCACTGTTTGTGGTAGGTGGAAGCAGACTTCTTCTACCCAGTAGAGGTACTGCCTAATTGTTAAAACACACAGCAATTCAGACATGGTAAATACAGATCTGTGGGGAATAGGAAGGATTGCTACTAGGTTCTTTGCATGGTCTACAGCTAGCAGATTAAACAGTTTTATGTAAGAAGATGGAGAGGTAATGGGGGGAAAACTTGGCTTGTTTTCCCCAACAAAAGATTTCTTTTGCAATCAGTCTGAAGGAGTTAGGTGCCTTTTGCCAGTCCCATCCAAAAACTTCTCAAGCCCTGACCACATCTTCCAGCTTGGCAAAGGAAAGTTTACCCACAGATGTGGCTATGATCAGTCAGTGCACACAGCTCCTGGGCCAGCTTCCTGGTACTAAATCTTTGTCAGAAATCCTTACTGAAAAGGCACCAGGTATTCACCCAGGCAGTGGAAGCACCAGCGTAACTATTTTAGAAGCACACGGGTTTGGGCTAACCATAGCAGATATCCCTCCTGGCCAGACTCCAGGCTAAACATAGGTAGGGAATACAGGAAGGAATGAAGAATGTTTTGATGGGGAATAGAGGAAAAGAGAGAGAACTGAGGTTAATCCATACAGGAACAGAAGTGACGTTCTGAGTATATTTTGACAGGGTGGTATAGACAGTTTGGGGGAAACTAAAGCTACTGTATTTCTGGGAAGTTTATAGTCTGCTACAGGGAAGTCCTTCATGCGTTCTAATATGTATTTGACTTGTACACCCTGTCCTGGGAGTTTCAAAGCAGAAAAAAAATAAAAGGCGTGCCTGAGGAGGAGTTTAAATAAACAACTCTCTGAGGGAAAAGCTGCAGCATATTGTTAGATACAAAAAAACCCAAACAAGGACAACTTGGAAAAAAACTTTGGGAAAACCTCAGACAGGCAGCATGCCTTCAAGGCTCTGCTTCTTTCAGTCAGAGTCTTCCCCTAAGTGAAAGATTGAGTACAAGCTTCCACTGCAACCCTAGCATTAAGTTGATTAAAAAGGTGACCAGCTGCAAGACACAAGCACATGGTTCCATTAGTCCTGGACCCCATGGAACAAGGTCGTTAAAAGGAGAGACACATTACAGATACAGAACAGAGTGGGCTTATACTGCCTCTAAATGTCTCTGAAGTCATCAGTCACTTATGCATATTCTAGTTCAAGGGAGATAAAATTCTCACCAATTTTCAGATGATATCATTGCAGTTACACATAGCTCTAAACACCAGTGTTCAGACAAATTACATTTTTTTTAATTACTCCTGTTCTTCAGCCACCACATTTGAATGCTGCACAAACAATTACAATAAATATAAAAACCAATAGACCACACACAGCAGTATGCACAATGCTAACTACAGAAAACACACTTCTAAAAGAAGAGTCAAGGACCAGCAGTGATGGGCAGCTGCTACTACTGAGGTAAGTTGTAATCTCCAACTTCAGTTCTATCTCAATTAAGCAAAAGAGGAATTTTTGAAAACAAACACACTAGAATGTAAATGTCCAGTCTTACTAAAATGCTGCACTAATGTCCAATACGGACTCATTAGATAAGTAAAATTCAGACTTACAGCAATGCACCTAAGAAAAAAAAAAGTTCCTGTTTTACCTACTGTGCTTTGTCCTCCCAGCAGACTCAAAAAAACAAACCAATTTGATCCATCCTAATGCTCTAACAAGGATCAGCAACATTGATTTAATTTCTGAAAGATGAATAACTAAACTTTCATTGAAGTCTTCCAGTGACAGAGCATCCAGTCTTCCCAATCTATGTGTTCACCATGCTCAACTAGTTTTATTATTCGAAAACATTTCTAATTACTTTAATCTTTCCTGTGTCAACTAATTGCCTTGCTTCTTGTCCCATTCATTGTGGATACAGAGAAGAGTATTGTTTCCCTTTTGCGACAGGAATTGCTTAGGGGTTGTTAAACTTTCTTGCCACCAACATCATTCTCTGCCTTTTTTTTTTTTAGGCCTGATGGCATCCATTCTTCCAATCTTACATCCTCATGGCTTCTTCAACCTCTGACCATAGTGTGCATCCTGCAGGCTGTATTTCTGTTTGTAGATCATGAGCAGGATATTTGTTTCCTGGAAAGAATCTAACACTGTTGATTCAGACACAATTTGTGATCCACTATAATCTTAAGATCTTTCTGAAGAACTTGCTTCCTAAGGTTTATTATCTTGAATGTGTATAATTGATTTTTCCTGCAGTATTTTGTCGCTGCCTCTTGACCTTGCCATCATCCCTTGACTAGGATGAGTTACATCCTAAGTTTCCAGTCTATTTCTCCAGATTTTTATTTTTACTGTTATCTTCCAACACATTTGGGGTCCTTCCTAGCACTGTCATATGCAAAACTAATGAGCACTCTGACTATTCCACCATCTGTTTTGTTAATGAAAACCTTGAACAGGAACAGATCTAAAGAAAACCCCCCACAGAACCCTGAGCAAAATTAGACTTTATTAAGTTCTCAATAGTGTGGTTATCTGATCAGTTCTCTGCCCACAGAACAAAGGCCATGTTTTTCCTAGTTTGGATATGAGAATATCAACTGATTTTGTATCAAAAACTTTACCTGAGTAAAGGTACATGAGTTCTCAATCCATAAGGAGTAATCTGGTCATCAGAAGAGTGAGTTTCATTTACTTTGATTTGTTCTTGGCAAATCTGTTGGCTTCTGCTCCTCTGCTGTTGTTTTCTAGGCAATGCAGACTGTTAGAGATCTATTCTGTGAACTGAAGTTGAACTGATTGTTCTAATCCCCTCTTCCTTTCCTTTCTTTCACTCTTCCAATAAATAGGCACTATCTTTCCTCTTCTTAGTAGAAATCACAATAGAAGCACTATAATATCTTCACAGGCAAAGAAAGGTGCATTTAGCAGTAAAACTAGGTGTCTATCACTCTATTTAAATTGTGATAACTTGAAAGCATTTGATTTCCATTGGTTAAGGAAGATTTAAGATTTCATCATTTTGTCTCAGTTACACCTTGAAAATACTAATAGAAATAAAATCTTTAAAGATATCTGGAAAGATTTGGAGACCACTATTTGTGGCCCTTCTAGAGTACAGATTTTGATTATGGTATTGGATTAAAGTAAGTGTCTTGAAGATGCCTTAATCAGGGAGATTTTACAAAAATATCTTATGGGTGCCAAGGGTCTTTTGGTGATGTTCAAAAAAGCTTTAAGATCCAGATTTCCAGTTTTTTCTTCACAATAGTAATGGAAGATGAGTCCCACACAGCATAAATTTGGCAGCATAACAGTTAGTTGCCAGGACTACAGTAACTATGCAAGCTCCCTTTCTGGGCAATGGAGGCTAACACACACCTCCTTCCTAAAATTGGTACAAAACAGATGAGACGTCCCTTTCCACACTCTCGTACTCATACTAACATGAGTAGTGCAGATGGTTTTTTCTATCTACTTTAGGGAGTGTCTAAGCTGGACCCAGGACAGGGAGGTGTTGAGGAATGCACCAAAAGTTGGTATCACTTCACCGGAACTGCTGCTGTTATGTTAACTGTGTGAAGCCTCAAACCATGCTGATGTCCCTGCTGGATAAGCCTAAGATTGAGTAAACAGGCCAGTAAAATGAACAATTTTCTTGCTCGTCATGGCAGCCTGAGTTCAGGCACATTGTTAAGTGAATTCTTGTTGCTATATGATATGTTAGTTCTGTGTATAAGAGTTTGCAGTGTGAAGACTATCTGTTGGGGTGGGCGGAATATTTCTGTCTTATGCCCTCAGTATTAAAGAAGATGGTATACTACAGAAAAAGGAAACTTTAAAAAGGTATTTACAAATATCAATCATGCAGATGGAAAAGGTTAGCTAAGAAAAGGCTTTCTCCATGGTCAGATAATTCTGTACCTGCCCTTTTGAGAATAGTCATAAAGATAGGTAAAAACAAACAAACAAAAATTCATATAATTCATATAAAAACAGTAAATTACTTTGAAATGATTTGCAGATTTGGTACACAGTTGGAGGCATGTGTGTTAGAAGAGAACATTGTTTAATTGGTCTGCAATCTGAATGCAACTAACTCTTTCAGATATTCCTTTAGTTCAGGCATTTGCCAAAGAACAATTAAAGCATTTTCATTTCTTTCTTATTCTTTCAATGGTGCCTAATTTTGATACAAAAATGCTAAATAACCTCAAAGCAATGGGCAGCATTTCATTTTGGGTTACCTGAAGCATTTCAGGCAAATGCAAAATAAAAATTAGTTATTCTTGTTTGATCTTCTTTGTTCCTTCTTTGTTAAACTAAGAATATTGCTTTGATTTGATCCATCCTGAATTTTTAACCCCTTTATTTTCTGTGGCTCAAATGTGAACAAAAATTCTGTAAATTAGTCAATTTCAACTTGTGGCAGCAGCCACAGCTGAAGAAAGGATCTTGGATTAGATCCAGTGAGATAGTGTATAAATTAGAATCCAATCAAAATGGTTTCAAGTCATCATCATATTTTAGATTTCCATGAACACTTTCTGACTGTTTGCATTCCATTACCAGATCCAGGATTTTTAGGATATAAGTCACTTAATCAAAATTAATGATAAAGTAACTTTCTCCAGCAGAATCCTCTTTCTCTTGAGAGGAGATATTGCCTATTCACACAGCAACTAGCAGCACTAAGTCAAATGAGAATCGATTCTTTTTTGCCAGGAATCAGCTGGACACATCCCAAACCCTTACAAACACATCCTGACACTGAGAATCACCCATGCATTAAATAACTTAATTAAAACAAGTCCAGCAATGTCTGCATCATCAGTTCACTTTGCAGGTCTGTGCTGTGCAAGGCTACAATAAGCTGTCTCTAAACAATTCTGTTCCTAAATTAGGGATGTAAATGTATACACATAGGTATATATACATATATACACATGCACACTTGACATTTAAGCTGCATTGCTTTGAACCAAATCAGCTGACAGGACTTCTTAATGCTAACAGCAGTGCTAACATGGCACCGCTTAACTGATTCATGCCTGGTGAAAGTGGCTCCTGTCAGTGCTGCAAAGCATTTTCAGCCTTAGTAAGGTCAAATAGCTACTAAGAGGAAAAGAACTTCTGTGTTGCATGAGAAGCATGCTGGACAAATTCTGGTTTTACTGATGTGAATGTAAATTTACCATCATTGAATGAGAATTATTCTAGCTTCACATTGGCTTATTACTGTTAATGCTACAGCAGACCTCATTGTGATACCACTGTGTACAATCTTTAGAAAAAAAACAACTATTAATGCAATAGTCACCGTGAGTAATAGAAAACAGCAAAATCTTTTTCTCTTTCATCTTATCAACAGAAAATTAGGTGCAAGAAAGTCATAACATTTTTTGCTTACAAAGCAGCATAGGAATGTAAGCCATGATTACTCAGGGTAAACAGTAGTCATATACTAGATTAATCCCATCACTTTCTGAGGATATTTATACTTGATTTGTATAACTTTTATAATATGCTGGACAGATTTTGGGCATTAAAAGAAGAAATATAACTGGTTTTCTTCTAATCTTGCAGGCCTGAAGAACTTTTATATTCATCTTCAAAGTTTCTACTTTTGTTATTTTCAATAATTGAGGGGAGCAGAGAGAGATAAAATTTTGCTAGGGAAATAAAATATTTAATTTTTAGAATGCTTTTATTGTCTCTTTTTATTTGGTTCAGAATGAACGAAAAGGGACTTCCCATCTTCAAAGAGATGTGCAACTTCCAGATGCAAAAGGGAAACACCATGTCCTATATATTTTAAGTGCCTATAGGACTGTTCCAACATTGTTTCATCCACTGGACTTCATCCAGGGTGATGCTGCAGGTGACTAATTTTATAAATAGCAACAAACTGAGTGACTCTATAATTTACATCAATAGGACCTTCTTGGCTTGAAATGAAACAGATTGTACTGTGCTACATACAGATTAATCGAGGCCTATTATGTCATCCAAGTAACTGATCTCCAAAACAGCAGAAAAAATACCTCATAGAAATGAAATCAGTAGGAAAATGTCTTAGCTGAAGTATATTCTATATGCTGTCAGAAAAAGAGGGCAGAAGTCTTCTAAGATAAGTATGATTAATTTAAAAATCTGCAAGGTCTACAGCATTTTCTCATTAGTTATTCAATCACTAATAAAATCCATAGGTCTCTGCCAGCATCCATTCTGAGACACTAGCTATATTGAGCAGTCAGAAGCTTGATAATAAAGCAGTTATATCAAAGGCTAGAAGCAAAAGTCCACCTTGAGATGGGAAAACCATTAATTTCAAATCCTAATTACTTCCCATTGTTGTGAACAGTTACTACTGTGATGAAGCAGAGAAAATTACTTAGAAATGAACATTTGACATAGCTCCAGGGTGACTATACATTTCAGTCCTGGAAAAGAGGGGGTTGGTCACACCAGGAAGATGTTCTTCCTACATTGGTCTCGTCAGGGTCCTATCACAGTCCCATCAAAGGATGGAGGAACTGTGCTTCACGGAGACGTCAGCCTTTCCTATTCTGCTGACTCCAAGAGAAAGGCATTCCAAAGAAAATTTTAAGGGGACTTTCTAAAAGTAAGATTTGTGGTGGGTTAGGCATTTGGGAGAGCTAATTTTCAGAAAGCAGAAAAATTAAGAAAAGCTTTACGGGAAAGAAATCAAAACCAATAACAAGAAAAAGTAAAAATAGACAAGCTGAGAGTATCAGTTATTTTTTTCTTTTTTGTTATTTCTTAGATCTTAGTTGTCCCCTTGCTACCACAAATCAGCATAAAAGTTAAGTTTATTGTGATAGAACAAACAGGCAGAATACTATCAACACAAAGGCTGAAATAATGTAAAAAAGATGCCTGCCACATTCCAGCTATATCTCTTACTGGTGTAAATCCTCTAACTACTTTATTTTTTAAGGCATTTTAACACTGTTACGTGTATTGAAACTTTACTGAAAATACTAGCTAACAAATAGCTAACTCTACTGTTTAACATCGAGTCTTCCATGTTTTGGAGGGTCTGAAACATTAATGCTTTAATCATACCAACTTCAGCTGAACCCTGGAAGAAAACAAGAAATAAAGAATCCCACAGAGAAGCTGTGCATATTCTGGGATAATGCCTCTTACGCGTTCTGTGACACCTGAGAAATTCTGCTGGAAAGACAGTAGTTTATGACTTTAGACTTTCACTGGAGAAATATTCATAGCTGATGTTTCACACCGAATGAATGGGGAAGTACATGACTCTTAAATTTCCTAAGAAATTTACTTGCACAAGCTTGAAGGAGAAGAGGGAAGTAGTGAATGACTAGGTATCTGCTCTAGAGGAAACACCATATATGCTTGGCCAGCGCAATGTTTGGAAGGATCACATGTCCTAATATAAAACAGGCTGTACTTTAGGAAAATTAGAAAAGTATTTAGTGGAAAACAAACAAGCAAAAAAAAATCATTATGTGCTAGAGAGGGAATAGCCCATAGACTTGGATTAGCTCTGCAAATCCTGCAAGCCCAGAAATTGGTTCTAAATGTTTGCAGCACTTTGAATTTCAGGAGCTACATCTGTCCTGAGTACTAAAATCAATTCAACAAGTCCATTTCTTTTTAACAAATAGGTTGCAGCTCTGATGAAACTGCTAATCCTGTATGGTCTTCACATAACCTCAGTAATGTGCCAGTTGCTTAGCATATATTTCCTCTGTCAGAATACATATTTGTCCACTCTTTCAGCTCGTTCTCACTAGAGGTGGTTCAAAGTGCTGTGAATGGCACAGAAATCATTTGGTTTTGGAACACAAGTATGAATTCACCCTAAGTCGTCAGTGATTATAAAATATCTTAATTGCTGATTTAATAATGAACTGTGAACTCTTTTGAGATAGTAAAACTTTGGAAGACCAGCCTCTCACATCATACTGATTAGAAAAAAAAAATTATCACATAACTATTATGAAATGTAAAGGGAGGTGTATATTTGATATTTCAACTACTTTATCATCAAAATTTAGAGAGAGATTGTATCTATCATCTCAGAAAATATGTCCTTCCCTGTGACTTGTCTGCTTCGCGGACTGGTTGTCACCTTTAAAAAAAAAACCCAAGAAGTATCTCACTTTGGACAAAAACTACCACTACTACACTTTTTAAATTTACCATCATGATCACGAATCATTGAATCACAGAATGGTTTGGATTGGAAAGGACCTTAAAATCGTCTAGTTCTAAATCCCCTCCCATGATCAGGGGCATCTCACACTAGACCATGTCACCCAAGACTCTAACCTGGCTTTAAACACTTTGTGGTTTATAAAATTTAGTAACAACTTTTTCATTACAATTATTTACTGTATTTTCTATCACCAGATGAATCAAAGTTTTCAAATTACAAAGCCAAATATAATCCTAAATGTTGGTTAATAGACATATACTTATATCATTACAGAATGCTTATTCTTCTTAATCTTCCAGGGGTAGTAATGGCTTTAGTTTATTGTTGCAATGCTGTAAATACAGATTAAGAAATATATGCTGCTGCAATTTAATATTTTTTACTACTCTTTTTAGGAAGTTTTCATTAAAATGTAGTTGGTTTTTTAAGTGGGCACTAGGAAACCTAAGGTATAAAGTGACACAGCTATCGCAACAAGCATTTAGTCATAGTGTTATTTGTCAGATCTATGTTATTTCATTGTTGATCTTTCCTCAGAGTTTCAGATTATCAAGTCAATTTTCAGACATGCTAGAGTATGAGACTAGTTGACACTTAGATCTCTGAAATATTGATAAATATGGATGAAGCAGAGAAGGATTAAAGCCAAATTCAAGCAGATGTGTTCAGAATGAACATTGATTGCTGGGGGATGGCATGCTAGATGGGGTTTTATTCAGTCTGCAAAGGCAGTCTGATATATCTGATATACATAGAGCAGGAGAAACAGCCCCAAATCTACACTGTCATTTAGTCCCTGAAAACACATCAGTGAGCAAACAAACTGAGACTGTCAGTGTCTTCTTCTCTAATTCAGATATTTTAAAGATCCCTAAGGGCTGAGAAAGGATTTAACTTCTGCAACAGCTTGCAGGTCCGACATGACAGCAAATGATATGTCATTCTAGTGAAGGCTCCCGCTGATGAATCCTAAAAATGTCAGAAAACCATTGTTTTCCTGAAATATCTGTATATGATAAAGGAGAGCAATATCTAATTTTCAGTGAGTTTTGATGTACTGCTTTCATTCTGATCATCATGTTCTTTTTAGCAAAAGCAAAACCAATAAAATGCACTGCAACTGCAGGGCTGGTGGATGCATGAGACTGAAGAAGTTGTAACTGAATCGTAAACCAGGGGCATAGCTGTACTTTCAAACAGGTGGAGAGGGTGACATAGGTCATGTTTCTCTTGTTACAGACTCCAGGGAGGGCATCTCTACTTGAGCTTGTCTACCCCCAGCAATGTTATATTGCAGTGTTATCATGGAAAGATACAGAGCTTGGAGTGGTAATATGGAGAAAAAATGACAATATTCACTGTCACTTGAATGCTCATCACTGATTACCTCAACAAATAAATTTACTACACTACCTTGTGTGCCCCAGCTGGGCTGCATAGCTCTGTTTTGTGCAGAGCTCTAGAGTCAAAAGCACTCTCCAGAATCAGGAGAGTCTGATACCTCCAGACTCCCAAGAGCCTAAAATGTCAAAGAAATTTGTTCTAATCAACAAGACACACTGTGGATATGTGTAAATGATTATAAGGATGAGATTTCTGATGTACCTCATTGCAAATCAATGAAAAAAAGTTCATTCTATCTAGGGGAGGAACTAAACTGTATCTCACAGGCATGGACTTTCAGTGGGGCAACAGGCACAGAATCACAGAATCATAGAATGGTTAGGGTTGGAAGAGACCTTAAAGACACCTAGTTCCACCCCCGCTGCCACAGGCAATAACACCTTTCACTAGATACTTACCAAACTAGGAAAGCCTGCAATTTCTGTTTAGGGCAGAAGAAGCACAAGATCTGTCTGGGACTGTTGCAGAACATTTCCCTTTCAGCAGGCATCCAAGAAAGACTGGTGCTGAGGCCTCATCCTGCTGCTCTTCATTCTCTTCTGCCTCTTTTGAGGTAATAGATGGAGAACAATTCCTGTTCTACATTTAGCATAGAGCCTGCAATTCTGCCTGTCCTTCACACAGACTTGGCAAAATGATAAAAGCATATAGGACCCCATGTTCTTGTCTAGTTGCTGGAAAGACTCAATCCACAAAGCTATTTCATTTTGCCTATCTACAGTGCTTACGTAAAAAAGCTTCTAAAATGTGTATCAGAATACAGTTTTACAGTTAATTGGTGTTAGAACAGGCAAGATCAAAAGAAGACATCTAAATTTGCAGAAGCAAATGGTTTGGATGCTTGTTAATTCTCTGGGGAAAAAAAAAAAATGTCGTTTCGGACCACTTGAAGTTCTTAGGTCATGGGAGAGCAAGAAAGTGAAATCAGACTTTCTGTGTCAGATGAGGAATATTATCAGCGGCTGTCTTCCCCCATTACCTTCTTTTAGAAGAACACTATCAGCTTCCAAGACTGCCTTTAGGATGACTAAAAATCAGCACATGGGCACAGAGGGCAATCTGAGCCTCCACCTAGCATTTTCTGCTTCTGCTGATGATTTTTTTTTTTTCTCTTTCTTTTGACAAATGGACAGAACATGAATACAAGTCAGTTCTCTAGGTTTTGAAATACAGGGCATGTGGCTTGGGTTACCCTCAATGTGTCAGCACAGATATGGAACAAAGTTCTTCAGTAGTCATCAATTAGTTGTGGGAAATGTCTTAATGTAAAGTTTTGGCAGCAAAGCACCAACAGCGTCATCCCCCAAAGTAGAACTAGCAAAACCAGAAAGATTTATTGAGCTTTGCTCAGGATATCTCTGATGATGCAAGTTAATGCTTCATGCATGCAAACTTCCAGAAAAGAAACAGGGGAAAAATTGCCTTCCACACAATGGCACCAAAGTGCTAGTTTGGGATGTAACACTGCTATAGTTGAACTTCCGATTGCTACTTAATATGATAAAATGAGGCTTTGGGAAGTAGAAGTTTGAACTGCAATTATTTTAATTAATTTTTTTTTAAATCAACATATTAAAAGTCATTTGCCACAAATGAGGGTGTGCACATCTACATCAACTGAGACTCCAGCTCACAGAAAGATCCAAATTCACATGAATCTTGGAATCACTATGGAGTTTGCTGGGGTTTATATAGTTTTAATGTGCACATATTTTACTTCATACAAACAAGTCATAGTGCTGTAAGAGGGTTTCAGTTGTAAAAATCTCTCTTGTTTGAAGCAAACTAGGTCACCACCAGAGCTACTGAAATTCTCCCTTTGGTTACTACTTAGTGTGTATCCATATCACAAAACTGTTGCAGTATTCTACAAAAGCAACA